>CM029663.1:49488243-49563243 GCA_017311315.1 Dendrocalamus latiflorus
GGCCCACTAATTTTCAAGGGACCCGAAACCCTTCCTAACACAGGTTTTTCACACTCACGACTTTTCTAACACGTCACGTGTCGAAACCTCCAGGACTGCACCTCCCGTAGCTTCTCCACGTATCATCCACCTTCGATCTCCATGCGCCCCAAGCATGAGCCCGATCATCTCGTGACCTCCTTGACCGTCTGAACCTCAGATCTCCCCATCCTAGTTCCGGTCCACCTCGTCACCGACCATGATCGTCTCCATGCTCAACCTGCACATGCAAAGACCAAAGAACATTCTTCCGGCACAAGTTCGTCTCAACTTGGCCAACATCAGTCCGCACACACGCAACACAACTCGCATAACACCGCTAAACGAAATCACCAATTATTCATCATAACAAATTAACCATTGTCAATTATTCATCACCAAAATATCCTAAATCTAGCCACATGGTCTAACAATATATGTTCCTTTGCCTGGCCAAGAACTTTCTCTAAAGTAAAGAACATTAGCAACATCCATGACCTAATTAAAGAAGGTATTACACCGAATAGACTGAAAATTACTTTTAAAGATGGATTGGACGGTAAAGCAAGAACCACTCAGATTCACTCAAAGCAAAAACTTAGATTATGAAAGCTAATATTTAAGATAAGAAAAGGTTGAACCTTGGAAATGAAATTAAACTCACATTTTTCTTGTCTCTGGGATACAAGTTAATTTTTCCAATAACTTGATCTGAAAAGGTTCGGTATTGTTGATAGCACTTAATTTTGGCATTCAATATACAGTGTAAATGTTCAAAAACAGTGGATAAACTATCACTATTATCATGCATAGCCCAATATATTATGTTCGTGAGAGTTCATGCGACTATCGTACCCTTGCAGTTTCATATGAGAGAAAGGAAGCAAGAACAAAAAAACAGAAGATAAGGAAAGAGAAGAATTTTACAGAAAATTGTTGTCACTAACATGTAGCTACACATTGACTATTTAGTAACTCTTAGATTGATGGATTTTTTTTGTAAAACTAGCGGTTCGGGTAGTGTCATTAAGGGGAATTTTGCGAAATGAGGGAGCTTATGAGCTAGGGTGCACATCCAATAAAATAACTTTGGATTCTTCCTGTGTTGCTCAAAGCCACATATGTATATAATTTGGTCTATATGTATAGAATTTGGTCATATATATAATCTTTTTTATCATATAGAGTTAACGGTGTATCTTACGTTAGAAACATATTTTTGCTCCATCTGCTGTGGTATAGTTTGGTCTATCACATTATGAGTTTGTGCCAATTCGTTGTGTCATTTCTATTTAGGATAATCAAATTAATAGTAGGTGTTTTAATCATTGTCTTGCCAATATTTGTAGAAGTGCAAAGTTTGATGTTGTTAGCAACATTTATTTATTTTCCATGTGACAACTAAGGATTTTACCGAAAAGAAGAGAAAGCCTTATTAATTTGCCACTTAAGATATGGAATAAAGTATATGAGGCGACTTTAAGGAACTTTAATTTCTGCTAGCTCGAAAAACAAAACAGAAGGCATATAGCGGACAGGAATTCCCTCTCTCAACCATCTTTTTCAACTTCATTAGAATAACAGAAAAATAGCTTTGTTTGAGGTATCATGCTCTCATCTGTTCTTCCCGGATGATCTGACCCTGGTCCGTCATTTCCACCCTTTAATAACCTCCTGAAACTTGCATGGAGATATATGGAAGAATAGCTAACTTCTTCAGACAATAGCAGTATGTCTCTCAAGATACATAGACCCCTCCTTCCTGTGCTTGGTTCTTAGTTGGGTTATCATGAATACTTCACACTTGCAGATGGTTCGCTTCACAAATCCTCGATGATGGAAAAAAGGAAATCGTTGCCCATACTCGTAAATCAATATATATAGCATTGTTAGCGTAACACCCTACCTATTTTCTGGGTCTAGAGTGCTATCACCATTGCATAGTATTACCATTTTTAATAACTGTTGACCGTTTTAAGCAAACACTACTTTATTCATAATGCAGCGACTAGATACATTATAATATTTTTAGCAATTACTCTAACATACCTATAGAGTCTAAAACATACTAACAAAAGATGACACGTGAAGTGCTGTTGATACGTGAAATTATTTATGTGCTACTACCACCTGTGCATGACGTCTTTACTGATCACCTAAAAAACAACAAAGTAAGGGTGAGTCTAAAACTCAGCAAATACAAAATAAAATAGTAAATAACACGTACACAAAATAACCATCATAGTCTCATTAACCACGTGTTTTCATTTAATCTCTCTAAATTTTTCATCAACCACTCATTATGCATTTACACTAGCTAGTTCCATTACGCATTTGCACTTGTTCTCTATCACAATGCAATTGCGTATGTACATGCACTTCTCTCTTATTTATTTAGCCTATACCGGTATAGCAGAGTGAGCACCCATCGATGCTTACCCAAACCCGCTCTTTTTCCATGTGAAGATCACAAGCTCATCCTTTTTCATACAGGGACTTCAATGGCCCGTCATTTTTATATGGGAACCACAGTCTCCACTCCCGTAGAGCGTCCACACAAAGTGGATCAATGATACCACAAAACTACCTATTTTCATGACATGAATGTATGTAATGCACACTCTCCATTTAAGCATATCAACATGTCATGTTTCAATAACCATTATTCATCATTCCTCAACATGTATCTAGAAATAGTCAACTCACCATAGGATGGCAAGTAATGCACCAACATTCATCTAATAGCAATTACTACCCGAATTTACCGCTTACCATGCACTTGCTTGTTAACAAAGCGGAGTGGAGTGACGTGCAGATGGCGTCGACTTAGGACCTCCACCTAAAAAAGTAGTTAACCTAACTCAACATCGTGGCAGTACATGTGCTTAAATGATCGACATCGATTCTACAGGTAAAGCCCGATGCTGGCATAAAAGGCGTAAGGATGAGGGTTCGACGTGCACATCGCAAAAATCCCCTCTCGTTTTCCCCTTTCTTCCTATCTTCTTTTTTTTTCTTCTCTTCTCTCTTTTTTCTTCTTCTTACCCAGCCGCACCCTCCACTCTATCCTTCTTCCTCACCTGGTCTTACCCCTTCCCCTTACTCTCCTCTCCCTCTCTCTCTCTTCATTCAACCAAAAGGCCTTGTACCTTCTTCTCTCCCAATCCGGATCTAGGGTGACGCTCCCTGTGCCGTTGGCTAGCCTCGCCGATGCCACCGCCTTAGTTTCCTCAGGTCGCCGTCTATCGCCTTCCCCAACTCGGTTTGGGTGGCTCGGCACTGGCTCAGCCCAGCACCGACCCTCCAATCTAGCCCCAAGGCACGGCCTACCCATGTGCATCCGTCCACAGCGGCAATGCCTGAGCTCCCCTCAGTCCTGGCCCTGGCCGCCTCCCCAACATCGCCTCTCAACTCCTCATGGCTCTCCCTCTCTCCTCCGTGCGATGCTGCTGCCATGGTTTCCTCAGGCCGCCGGCCATGGCTTGGCCTCCGGCAGCTTTGCCGACCACTAGCTGTCATGGCCAGGCGTCGTCGCCCCTCGGGGCTTGGTCTCACCGTCGGTGCGAGTTGGCTTCGGCTGGGCCCCCTATGACCACAGTGTGGCTCCACTAGCGCTGGCCCTCCATGGCTTCAACCGTGGCCATCTTGGAGCACTGCCAGTTCCCCCATTTCGACCTTCCTCTTCCCCACCACCCGAGCCGGTTTCGGCTAGTGTCTAACCCTACCTTGTGCTTTGACCAAGTTGCCCCTCCCTATCTACTCCTCTCTCTTGTCTTTGTGGGCTTTAAGGACTTTTGGTCCAATAGGTGGGCTTTGCATTGTCTGTTAGCTCTTCTACTGTAGACGGTAAGTCGGTAAAATGGTGTTGGCTAAATTTTCTACCGGATGATGAAAACCCAAAGCGTAAGATAGTACCGACTGGCCTTGAACGGTATGGAAATCTTTGTGAGCGCTACTTTTATTTGGTATTCTAAAGCCGATGGGTCTGACAGCAAAATTCTTCTTTATTTTTTATTCTCTCTTGGATTATTTTATTTTCCGTTTTTCTTTACTACTAGTATTACAGTTAATTGTTTATATATGTTACAAACTGACAAACCTCTGATAGATATATTTATCATATCATTCCATTAGAGTTCAAGAGGGAGATCTAGCTAGACTCGAGAGACAGATATGTACGCATCCGTGCATATACATACGATCGTTTAACCTATCTTCCATGCCTGACCGCCATGCATGCTGAACTTTTTGAGCCTGCCGTAGAACATGACAGTTATGAGAGTGAGCTTCCCTTCCCTGCTCCACTTCCCGGAGAAGCCGACGCAGGCGTCCCTGCAGCTGCCATCGGGCCTCACCTGCCTCCCGCAGCTGTACCCCGTGCTGAACCCCACATTGCCATACGCACTACATACCATACGATGCGAACAGCACAACAACATGGTTAGGTACAACTTACAAACAGTTCAAGCATAAGATCATGTGCTTGGAATGATGAACCCGATGACCATATGTACCTGATGACCTCGACGACGATGTTGAGGACGCTGAAGTTGAGGGGGTCATCTGCGATCTGCCGCCGCTCGGTGATGCAGATGACGACGATGAAGATGGCTAGGCACGAGAGCGGCGACATAAGCAGCTTCTGCCATATGCCGCCGGCTCTGCTGCTGCTTTTCTGGCCGGACCGTGCTACCGTTTGTTGGTGGTTGTCTTCAACCGGGAGAAATGTAGTATAAGGTGGTAGGTACCTGCAAAGCATAGACATAGTAGTGTTCAATTTAGTATAGCAGTGCTAATTTTCATGCCTGCTTAATTATTAGTCATGGCACAATATAAGAACGTTCAAGGCGCTACCAATCAGTACCATACCGCGATGACCTAGTGAGACTTACTTTAGTAGTTACAGCTACTTCTTGTTGTACAATACGTTATATATCGGTTCAGTACGTTCTTGCCAAGATCGTGTTACACATCCTTCATCTAGCTGTCTATATATCTCTTGTTAATTTGTAACTATTATTTAATGAGGAAACGAAATGTAACTAAGCTTTCTTTTGCAAAACATGACATGGAAAATCATCATGGAGAACCCAGCCAACAAGCGAAAGCACGCATCGTTAATATTTGGTTCGACAATTCCTATCTAGTTACAGCAAACTATCCTGTCATTAATCAGGTTGCCTTAATCACATTAATCCGTTACTAAGGAGGCCAGGTGCTTTTGGTAGTGATCCATGACGGCATCGTCTGTTGGATCGACTGTCCAATGATCGATCAGTGGGACGGCAGCAAAAACAACGATGCCCAAATTAAGGCATTGCAATCTGCGCATAGCAACATACTCGTATATGTACGGCATGCTAATGGACTAGTATAATAAATTAATATGTATACATCAGTCACTATGATACCGATCGGCATATATACGTACATCATCACCACGTAGAGCACCACGACGGCCGACGACACAGTCGAGAGGTCGACGACCATCTCGCCGGAGTACCTGGAGTTGACCGACATGAACAGCGCTGCAACGAGTTTCTGGACGGCGGTGAGCCCTTGCAGCCCGTCGGAGCCCCACTCCAACGCGCAGAAGAGCACCAGTTGCACCAGCAAGAACACGGCCACAGTGAGAGCCAAGAACAACGTCTGCACGCTCGGCAGCAAGTGGTCGTACCCTATAGAATGATAACTCCTCTGCAGCTCACCAAGCTCAGGCCTCTTGGTGACCCTCTCGAGAACCCTAATGGCCAGCCTCAGGAAGACGGGGAAGAGCGTGTTTCCGAGGAGGACGTGGGGCATGACGAGGAGGAGGAGGCCCGGGAAGGACTTGAAGGATATCATACCTTCGTTCGTCGGCAGGAAGCCGCAGTTTGTGAACGTCGAGACGACGGTGAAGATGGAGAAGATGTGCATGTTGATCCTCTTGCCGGCGAGCACGGCCCTCGCGCTGGAGACGACGCTCAGGTAGACTAGTATGAGCACGTAGCCGGCGAGGTGCACCACTACGAGATAGCCCAACACTATGAACAATAGCAACCTCGTGATAGAGGTGTGATTACTTTGGTTCTTGAACCCTAGCTCCATTTGGTCCTGTGTAGTGGTAGGATCGTCCATGGGAGTGACCACTAGGCTAGATGGTGGTGGTTTACCATCATGGTCAGGTGCTTCTTTCTTCTTGGACTTGATGGTGAATTGTAGGCCAAGCATGCTTGTGAAGACCTCACCGCCAAGAAGCATCAGGAGGGTTAGAAGTAGGAGCTGGGAGTTGGAGAAGGACTCCATCTCGACGGCGGCCATGCTCGACACCGTCGTCGCCGACACCGACGTGAAGATTAGGTCCAAGTCCACCGGCCTGGAGATCATGCTGGTCTTCATGGGCAGGGCTTTGAGGATCAAGAAACCGAAGAGGGAGATGAAGAGGAAGTACAAGAGTTGTACCCAGAACGGCTGGACATGGAAAAGAAAAAGGTGGTAAATCCTTTGAAGTTTGCTATATTGAGGAGTGGAGACACGCAGAGAACTCATTTCTATTATATGTTTGTAGGGAGTTTTTGACTTGTTGTGTAGGAAGCAATCAAAATTGGGCTTTTTATACGCGAGAGAGAGAGAGAGAGAGAGAGAGAGAGAGAGAGCGAGAGAGAGGCCAGCATTGTTAGAGTGATCTCAGGGCTTTGGCCCAACGGCCAAAGCCCACCCCTTGACCGCGCCCTGATCGGGGGCGCCCAGCCCGTTTGGCTGGTGGGCCCCTGTCGCCAGCGCTATAAATACAGAGGTGGGGGCCGGGCGGCACGCATCACGAGGTTGACCGCGCCGCCGTCACCCCACCGACAAACCCTAAGATCCGATCTGTTGAGGGGGCGCTGAAGCGACGGGAAGCTCCACCGTACCTCCAGTTCGCCGCCGCCCGGGACACGCCGCCGCCGAGGAGCCCCGCACCTCTTCCCCGACCGTCGCTGCCCGTGCGCAGATCTTCACCAACGAACCCGCGATGGCCGGCTCTGCTTCCTCTACATCCGAAGGTCGGTACTCCTCTCTCCCTCTCATTGTAGCACTCAAGAACCCGAACCCAATAGAAACCCCTAGATCTAAGCCCTAGAAGATCCTAGTGGCCTAACAATGGTATCAGAGCCACTACCCCTAGGCGTAGATCTATGCGGGAAAAGAAAAGAGAACGAAACCCCGAACCCTAGAAAACAGAAAGAAAAGAGAGGGGAACGGGTCAAACCCTAACCCTAGATCTGAAAAGATTCTTACCTGGCGTGGCCGCCGGGTCGCCGTGGTCGTCGCAGGCGTGCGGGAGATCGGCCGAGTCTCGGGCTCGCCGGCGCTCCACGTACGGGCCACCGCCGACGCGCGCTTGAACGGGCGCCGACACGGAGCCGCTCGACGGCGGCGCGCTCCCTCTCAGGGGAGCGCGCACGCCGGCGAGAGGGCCCGCGGCGGCGCCGTCTTCTCCTTCTCCGGCGGCGTGGACGTAGTCGCCGTCGTCGCCGCTTCGCCGCTTCGCTCGCTCGGTCGGGTGCGGACGAGAGAGAGGGGAGAGAGAGGAATGGTTTAGGGTTTCGGGGCGTCCGCCGCGCGCCGTTTTGATCGGGCGAAATCACCGCGCAGCCGTCGGATTCGATCCGACGGCTGAGATCGCGTCGAGCCGCGCGGGCGGGATTCGGCCCAGGCGGGCGAGTGAATTCCCGGCCCAGGCCCAGGTTGCGGCCGGGCGCGGGGGCGGCGCAGCGTCCGCGCGCGCGAGAGAGCAGGCCGCGCGTGAGGCGTAGGCGAGCGCGTCCGCGCGCGAGGCCGCGCGAGAGAGGCCGCCGAGGCCGCGGGCGGGCAGGCCGAGCGGGCCACCGAGGCCGCGAGCGAGCAGGCCGCTAGGCCACGAGTGGGCAGGCCGCGCGTGCGTGAGGCCGCGGGCGCGCGCGCGCGGCAGCCGGCCGAGCGGGCCGTCGGTGGGCCGCGGGCGCGAGGAGCGGGCCAAATTGGCCAGATGAACAGTAAAGCCCGAAAAATGTTTTAATTAATTTCAGAAGCCCTTTTGAGTGTATTTTAATGAAATTTGCACCAATTTCTCTGTAATTTTTGCACCAACGTGTTAATTTTTCAGAGATTGATGTACAGTATAATGCTTCTGAATATTGAATTATTTTAGAATAATTACAGTTTCCGCTGCAAAAGTTATATTGATTGTTTTTCATTATTAAATTCGAACCAACGGGAGAATTTAATTTTGGAAAAATAGATAAAATTCCCAGAGATTTATGATACTGTTATTTTCTGACCAACGTTGTTAATATCAGTATTATAAATTTTTAATGTTGATTTCATGCATTATTTCTATTTCTGCCCAACGGTGATGTAGATTTAATGTATGATAGAATTGTTTTTAAATTGTATGTCGTATTTTTGACCAACGTTGGAAATAAGGCATATAATTTTGATGTTACGTTCTCACTGTATTTGAAATATTTTTTCAGGAGGATACAACTTAATGAGTTGTATTAGAGAAATCCCCACTCTCAAAGGTGATAATTATGGAGAGTGGAAGAAAAAGTTAGATTTAGCTTTTATCTTGGCTGAGGTGGACTGGGTCCTCACTACAGCACGTCCCACTGAGCCTTTGGCGCCAGTGAGGGAACAGAATGAGGATGACACTGCATGGCAGAAAACAGACAGAGGGATCATGCTCCCTTACAGATGTCTTATGACCTTGATCATAAGAAATGGACCACAGCCAACAAGAAATGTATGGCTGTGATAAAGAACACAATTGAGCCTGCTATTCTGGGCTCAATTGCAGAGTGTGACACTGTCACTGAATACCTTGATAAAATAAAGAGTCAGTTCACTGGCTCTTCAAAGACTTATGCTACACAGCTGATTAAGCAGCTGGTAACAGAGAGGTATTCTGGCGGTGGCAATGGCATAAGAGAGCACATTCTTAGAATGAGCAACTTGGCATCTAAACTTAAACCGATGGATTTGGCTCTCAAGGATGAGTTCCTTATTCATTTGGTTTTTGCTTCTTTGCCAAAAGAGTTTGACACTTTTGTTGTCAACTATAATATGCAGCCCGAAAAATGGGACATGGAAAAGTGCATAGCTATGTGCGTGCAAGAGGAGGAAAGAATCAAATCCTCACATGGTGGTGCTATCAACTTTGTGAGGGAAAACAAGAAAAAGAATTACAACAGTAACCCCTTCTCAAAGAACAAGGGCAAAGCCTCTGTACATCAGCCTCAACAGAACAAATTTGCTGTAGACAAAGACCAGTGCCTTCACTGCAAGAAGACGGGACACTACAAGAAGATTGTCCTGACTACTTAAAGATGATAATGGCTAAGAAAGGTGAGAACATTATTACCTTTATTAATGAATGCCTGTATGTGAAATATTCGAAATCCACTTGGTGGATTGACTCAGGAGCAACTGTTCATGTTGCTAATTCTTACAGGGATTCCGTTCGACGAGGACTACGCAAAGAAAAAAAGATGCATTAAAGTTGCAAATGGAGTCGAAGCTGAAGTTGAAGCCGTTGGCGATCTTTCATTAGAATTAGCTAATGGCTCCACTCTTTTACTTAGAGATGTCCTTTTTGTACCCTCTTTACAGAGGAATTTGATTAGTGTGTCAAATTTGGACAAAGATGGTTATGATTGCAATTTTGGAAATGGCAAGTGCGAAATAATGTTTAATAAAGAATGTGTTGGTATTGCCATATTACAGAATGAGCTTTATTTGTTATCATTGTGTGATGATGTGAATGTCGTATGCGATAATGAGAACGTTGCGTGCGAGAAAGTGATTGAATCCTCGTCTACGAATGTAAACAGAAAACGAAAGAGAACTCTAGATGAGTCGTCGAAATTATGGCACTGTCGTTTAGGCCATATTTCGAGGGGGAGAATAGAAAGACTAGTAAAGAATGATATTCTTCCTCCATTAGAGTTCTCAGACTTAGAACAATGCAGAGAATGCATTAAAGGAAAATATGTAAAGAAAAAAAAAGACGCTAAAAGAAGCACAGGAGTTCTACAAATTATTCACACAGATATTTGTGGTCCTTTTCCTGTGAAAAGTGTGGATGGATATGACTCGTTCATAACATTCACAGATGATTACTCCCGTTATGGATATATTTATCCAATCAAAGAAAGAAATGAAGCCTTGGATAAATTCAAGATATTTAAGGCTGAAATTGAAAACCAACACGATTTAAAGATTAAGATAGTCCGATCTGATCGTGGGGGGAGTACTACGGTCGACATACCCCATATGGACAAGTTCCTGGACCTTTTGCGAGGTTTTTACAGGAAAATGGAATAGTGGCCCAGTATTCTATGCCGGGCGAACCTCAGCAAAATGGAGTAGCTGAAAGACGCAACCGTACCCTGATGGATATGGTGCGAAGTATGATGAGCTACTCCACACTCCCATTGAGTTTATGGATGGAGGCGTTGAAAACCGCCATTCATATTCTCAACAGAGTGCCTAGTAAGTCGGTGCCCAAAACACCGTACGAGTTGTGGACAGGAAGAGTTCCCTCACTAAACCACTTACGTGTGTGGGGGAGTCCTGCTGAGGCTAAAGTATTTAACCCAAACCTTGGGAAACTTGATCCCAAAACAGTAAGTTGCCATTTCATTGGCTACCCTGAAAAGTCAAAAGGTTTCGTTTCTACTGTCCAGACAGATATACAAAGTTTGTAGAAACGAGACACGCTGTCTTCTTAGAGGATGAAATGATGAGGGGGAGCATGGTAGCTCGTGAGATTGACCTTGAAGAGAAGCGGGTGTATGCGCCCACTCCGATGATTCAAGAGCCATTCTTCACACTACCTGCTGTCGCTGCACCGACGGTGCAAGACACTGTGGTGCCAGCACCTGTTATTGTTCCTCCTGTGGCAACAATGAATGAATGAGGAACCTGTTTTCAGGATCCTATAGAACCTATTGCCACAGATGAGGGGGAGCAACAGCAGCCTCAAACAGAAGATGTACCAAATGAGGAGGCCCCGAGGAGGTCTCAAAGAGTAAGAAGATCAGCTATTTCTGATGATTATCAGATTTATCATACAGAGGAATTTCAAATGGAGGATGATCCCACCTCATTTGAAGAAGCCATGAGAAGCGAAAATTCCTCAAAATGGCTTGAGGCCATGGAAGAGGAAATGAGGTCCATGAAGACTAATAAAGTCTGGGACTTGGAAATTATTCCTAAAGGAGCCAAAACAGTAGGCTGTAAATGGGTCTACAAGACAAAGCATGACTCCCAAGGGAATGTAGAAAGATACAAAGCGCGACTTGTGGCAAAAGGATTTACGCAAAGAGAAGGGATTGATTACAATGAGACCTTTTCTCCAGTCTCATGTAAAGATTCCTTCAGAATCATAATGGCATTAGTAGCACATTATGATTTAGAGTTACATCAGATGGATGTAAAGACGGCATTTCTTAATGGGGATTTGGAGGAAAATGTTTACATGGCACAACCGAAAGGTTTTGTCGTGGAAGGAAATGAAAGAATGGGATGCCGCCTAAAGAAATCGATTTATGGGTTAAAGCAAGCTTCAAGACAGTGGTACTTGAAGTTTGACAGTACAATAAGAAAATTTGGGTTTAAAGAGAATGTAGAGGACAACTGTGTTTATGCAAAGTTTAAAGATGGGAAGTTTATCTTCCTAATCCTGTATGTGGATGATATCCTACTAGCTAGTAGTGATGTTAGTCTGCTACTGGAACAAAGAAGTTTTTGTCCTCAAACTTCGATATGAAAGATCTTGGTGAAGCTTCATTCGTTCTAGGGATCGAAATTCACCGAGATAGAAACAAAGGGGTATTGGGACTGTCACAAAAGGCATACATAGAGAAAGTCTTAAAGAAATTTGGTATGCATAAATGTAGTCCATCACCTGCACCTATAGTCAAGGGCGACAGATATGGGGATTTTCAATGCCCCAGGAACCAGTATGAGATCGATCAAATGAAAGCGGTTCCATATGCTTCAGCTGTCGGAAGCTTACAGTATGCTCAAGTGTGCACACGCCCTGACTTAGCATTTGTTACCGGGTTACTTGGCAGATTCCAGAGCAATCCTGGAATAGAACATTGGAAATTGATAAAGAAAGTCTTGCGTTATTTGCAAGGAACAAAAGGCCTCATGATGACATACAGAAGATCAGATTCACTCCATATAGTGGGGTATACAGATTCTGATTTTGCGGGAGATGATAGAAAGTCTACATCCGGATATGTGTTCACTCTCGCTAGGAGCTATATCGTGGAAAAGCTCAAAACAAACCGTCACTACATCGTCCACAATGTATGCCGAGTTTGTAGCATGTTATGAGGCTACGGGGCAGGTGAACTGGCTAAAGAAGTTCATACCCGGTTTAAAAGTGGTTGACGACATCAATAGACCACTTAAGTTGTACTGCGATAATGAACCCGCAGTAACGTATGCCCACAACAATAAGTCAAGTGGTGCTGCCAAACACATTGACATAAAGTACTATGTTGTGAAAGATAAAGTTCGGGATCAAATTATAAGTCTTGAGCATATAAGTACCGCAAAGATGTTAGCGGATCCGCTTACTAAAGGCTTACCACCCAACGTGTTCAGAGAACATGTAGCCGGCATGGGTTTAAGGGAAAGCCTATGATTCCTGGACTAAAAGATGGCCCAAAGATTAAAGTAACTGTTTCAGAACAGAGAGGTGTATTGTAACTGTTGAATCTATCGGCGATTGACCGTGACGATGAGACATGTTCTATGCACTAATCTGTGATGGAATGTGTAAAGTCAAAAGTAATTAAAGATAAAGTATAGATTGAGATCAAGGGGGAGAATGTTAGAGTGATCTCAGGGCTTTGGCCCAACGGCCAAAGCCCACCCTTGACCGCGCCCTGATCGGGGGCGCCCAGCCCGTTTGGCTGGTGGGCCCCTGTCGCCAGCGCTATAAATACAGAGGTGGGGGCCGGGCGGCACGCATCACGAGGTTGACCGCGCCGCCGTCACCCCACCGACAAACCCTAAGACCGATCTGTTGAGGGGGCGCTGAAGCGACGGGAAGCTCCACCGCCTCCAGTTCGCCGCCGCCCGGGACACGCCGCCGCCGAGGAGCCCCCACCTCTTCCCACCGTCGCTGCCCGTGCGCAGATCTTCACCAACGAACCCGCGATGGCCGGCTCTGCTTCCTCTACATCCGAAGGTCGGTACTCCTCTCTCCCTCTCATTGTAGCACTCAAGAACCCGAACCCAATAGAAACCCCTAGATCTAAGCCCTAGAAGATCCTAGTGGCCTAACAAGCAGGTGGTTATGTATGTCGTGGCTGAAAAAGGACCGAGGACGCCCAAGATTTCACGCACACGCACAGAGAACAAAACTGTACACAGAGAGCGGAGGAGGCAAAATACAGAGAAGACACACACCAGAGGAAAACACACAGGAGTTGTGACGCCCACTCAAAACCTGCGTCAGTTTTCTTCTTTTTCAGACTAGACACAGTGTTCTGACGAAGGAAAATGACAAAAACTGAAACTACTCACACACCCGCCAGACTTCAACAAACAGCCCGGTTTCCTAGCCACTTACATACGCATGACTCGGCCACAATCCTGACAATTCGGATCATGGGGCTAACAAGACTAAAACGGGATATTAAAAGACACTAAATGTAGTTCTGTACATACTCTGAAATTCAGGGACTACGTTCTGAATTTCAGCTCGTACTGAACTTCTGTTCTGTTATTCCAGACTGCACACAAAACACTGACCTGAGATGAACCAAAACAAGATTAGTACTAACAGTGGCTTGGTGTGTAGCACTGGAGAGTAGCTAACAGGTGCATGCGCAAGAGCTAGCACCGGAGTTTTGCGGCGCCTTACCAGCGCCAGCGAGGCCTACACCGGAGTTATGCAATCGGCGGGCAGCGGCAGCAAACTAGCTTCGCTTAAGCGAATAGTGCAAGGTGCGCTAAGCTTCACCGAACATGCTGACGCTGTTAACGTTCCACCTCCCAACTCTAACCTACTCTGGCCGTTCCTCTCGTACGAAGCATTCACGTACCCCGCCGCTTGTTGTTCACGGGCCTCCACCCCCCGCGGCGCCTTGCCTGTGTGGGCAAGGCCTACATTGGAGCTTTGCGTCCTCCTCCCCATCCCATCCTCCCCCGTACGTGCGTCCTCCCAGTGGCGAAGCTATATACAACATTGTGGATGCGGATGCACCCACGAAAACATAGAATACCATTGAGTAGATCAATTTTTCACCATAGCTATGGCTCAAGTCTACCGATCTATAAAGCAGGCGCACCCCCCCTCTGATTTGCTCTAGCTTCGCCACTACGTCCTCCTACCACTGCACCATCGCTTCCCTACGTACCGTCGCTACGGCCACCTCGCCAGCATCTCCACTTCCCTCCTTCTCAGGTCACTACCTTCGACGACGGGACGTGCACTACTATAAAAAAACCTAATATTAGACACTATATCACAGACTGTTCTACAAAATCGTCTGTATTAAATACAATCATAACGGTTTTAGTTTAGAGACAGTCTGTGTTGTTGCTAGCGCTAAAAACCGTCTGTAAAGATGTAATATCACAGACAGTTCTTGTTAAGAACCGTCTATGAATTATCACAAACTGTCTGTCATGTCTGCAATTATCACAGACGGCTTTTAGTTAGAACCGTCTATGAAACTACCACAGATGATTTTTATGTACGACCGCCTGTGTTTTGTCCTTTGTCATATGAACTACAGAAGCTACTGATCAGCTGAAACAGATAGGTGTGGCCAGTCACTTTTACAAAAGACAAATTCAAGTCAAATTTATTTCAAAAGTCCAAAAAAGATATTCCTAGATCTTAGTCTTCTGGGCTTCATATGCTTTCTCTTCTACTTTTGGAGTTGGAGGATTAGCGGCTGAGTTCTCGAATGCCATAAAGATTATCCTTGCCCTCTCCACTTCCTCCTCTAGCCTAGGCAAATTATTAACATGACCCATAATCTCAAAGAGGATGCCATGGTAAGCTTCCTTAGAATTGGCTGTTTCTGCTTGATCAGCAAGGTTATCCATGTGTTTATCTACTACCGCAAGAGCTTCTTCCGCTTTGCGCACATTGAAGAGAAGAACGAGGTTGAGGGCGGTTTTCCCTTTCCTGAGCAGCAAGAAGACATCTCCGTCGATGGCGGATGATGAGATCCAGCTAATAGATGGAAGTGACTCGAGGAAGGAGAGCAGGGCGTGAGCGGAGGAGCTACTCCAGACGTAAGTTGTTAGCTGCCTATGAAAGGTTGCAACCGAACAACTCACAATGGATAGATGAAAGGAAGGAGATAAAAGAATACTAGATGTCATTGTTGAGAAATCTGGTGAAGAAGATAAGGGAGAGGATAGCTTAGAAGGAATTGTACACCGCGCTGCATATAAAGCCAGAACCGTGTGGAAGTTTAAGGGTCGCATGCATCGGAATATTAATAGGCGGCAATAGAGCACGCATTTTTAAGCGTTATCACAGACGGTTCATATACCAAACCACCTTTGATATGTGCATTATCATATATGGTTCATATACCAAATCATCTCTAATATGTGCCATTATCACAGATGGTTCATATAGCAAACCGTTTCTGATATGTGCATTATCATAGACGGTTCATATAACAAATCGTCTACGATAATGCCAAGACACCGATCCATGGCATCTCCCCAGGATTTCGATCTCACCCATCCATTCTCTCCGCATCGAATGGCAGGCATTGGTTCCTCCCACCTCTCACCCTTATTAATTAGTCTCCATCTCCCTTTTCCCAATATCACTCCAAGATGCATGAGTTCCACCGGTTGCTCCTAGTTAACTTATTCCTACTTCCTCCCCTCAACGATGCCGACTACCGCCGTGAGCTAGATCCTCCGCCTCCAGTTGTGACATCACGGTTAATTACACAAGACACTCTTATCATAAGTGTCATAAGAGTGTCTTGTGTAGTGTCACCGTCGTGACACATAGGTGAAGCTACCACTGCCTCTCCTTCATTGCTGGTGATATCCCCCATCCAATCCCTTCACCGTCCTCCTCCTCGACCCTGACATGAAGTAGATGGCACACAAGTCTACAAGTGGCAAGGTACCGCGGAAGTAGCTGGCTACCAAGATGGTGCTCAAGTTGGTGTCAAGGACATCCAGCTCACGCGCTGCTAGAATCTCTACTTTTTCTATGTTTTTGCCATGGATTCGTAGGACTAGGAGATGTGTTCTTGCCATGTTCTTGCTATGTTAGACGGGTAACCTGCTCGTTATCTTATGATGCTGTAATGGTAGATTCTAATCTTAATGGAAATAGAATGTGCTGCTGTGTTTGCTGCTGTATTTATTGTTTTCAAAGGGCATAGCTAATATTTCTTGAGGCTAGCCAAAAAATAAAAAAAATAGGTATAGAATGAACTATCACATATGGTTTTGTGGTATAAACCATCTATGAAAGACTATCACAGATGACTCGAACCAAAAACTGTCTATGATACTCACACATCACAAACGGTTCTATCTTCAACCATCTATGATAGGAAAGTATCACAGATGGTTCTATACACCAAACGTCTGTGATACTCATCCATCACAGACGGTTGGTAGTTAGAACCGTCTGTGATGTGTCAGTATCACAGATGGTTTTGGGTTCGAGCCATCTGTGATAGTATTCTTCATCGGTTCTAGTTATAAACCATCTGTGTTGTATTTATCACAGATGGCTCATAAACTATATATGATAACCTCCGATTATCACTAACACATAAACTCAGACAGTTCAAAAAACCATCTGTTATGACAGTTCTGAGCTGTCTTATGATGACCCTTTTTATAGTAGTTGTGGTGCATCCAGTGTGTCTACTTACTAACACGAAAAGATTAGGGGTCACTCGATAGTGGCAACAAAACCAACTTCGCTGGAGCGTAGCACAAGGCACTTGCTAGCTGACTTCCAGAGGTGATGGTGCTCAAACACACTAGGCTTCGACGAACACCCTAGCACTGGTTCGCACTCTGCCTCACCAGAGATGGCACTCGCGTGGAACCTGCCTCACTAGAGATGGAGAAAAAAGTGTGGCTGGCGCATGAATCCTCAAACACGATCTAGAGGTTAGAAACTTGACTGACTTTACAAAACATTTTGTCCACAAATGAATATTGAATCCATTGTTTATATTATTCACAATCAATATATAATTTTTGGGAAAATATATGTTGCGGAAGGGTCCCCATGCTACCTCGGGCCAATGACTACCCTGGCATGGTCGCACCAATCGGGAGGCTACCCTTGGCGAGGTCCATACATCAACCCTGAAGGAGGTTCGGGGCCAACCATGGTGACGTTCACACACCAACCCTAGAGGACATCTTGGGCCAACATCAGCAAGGTTCGCGCACCAGCCCTGGGCGAGGTCCAGGGCCAACATTGGTGAGGTTCATACACTGGCCCCGGAGGATGTCCGAGGCCAACATCAATGAGATTCGCACACCGACCCCAGAGGAGGTCCGGGGCCAACATCGACGAGGTTCACTCACTAGCCCTAGGTGAAGTCCACGGACCTACCTCAAGGCCTCTCGGACATGTTGAGACCCATATAGTGCAAAAGACAAAAATACCCTTAGGGGTAAATTAAGCTAGGCCCCAAGGACAACTTTGTAAGTTCACTTGTTTCCCCTCCACTCTATAAATAACACCCTTTGCATGTGGAGAGAGGAAGTCATTTGTAAACCCTAGCCACTAACTTTGAATTCAATTGGTCATTTGTGTTTCTTGTGGTGTCTCTTCGCACCCTCGGCGGTCTTCAAATCCAACCAAGGGTGCTTACAAATTTACTGTCCAGTCCTGTACCGATGACAGTTGGCGTTGTCCGTGGGGTTCGAGTGAGAAGCCATGTCTCCTAGGAAGAGGAAGGCACAGAAGGTTGTGGGACCGGTCTGTGCCATCCTTGTGAAGGTCCTCCAGACTCTACCGCATGAGTCACTCCTAACTTTGCTTTTGCCGTCTGTGCAGTGGTCCTCCGAACTCCACTACAGACCTCCTCTAGACCCCGTCCGCATGGAGGCCTTATGTACTCCGCCCTAGACCCTGTCTTCACAGAGGTTCTCTAGACTTCGCTCTGGACCCCCTCCATGAACAGCTCCACAAAACCCCTCCGTGGACTAGCATGATGGATTCACTTTAGTGAGCTCCAGCATGCTTTGATGGTTTGGCCTCGGCGTGGTTTGATTCAGCCTCGATGGCTTCACCTTGACTTGACTTTGCTTTGCCTTGATAGTGTCTCCACGACTAGACGCTTCCCCCAGCTTGAGGAATTCACCTCAGCAAGCTTCAACACACCTTGATGACTTGGCCTCGACAGCTTCACCTCAGCCGGACATTGCTTCACCTAGACGATGTCTCCTTGACTAGGGGCTCCAACTTGCTCAATGGATTCACCTCGGCAAGCTTCAACATGTTTGATGGCTTGACCTCAACATGGTTCAACTCTACCTCAATGGCATCACCTTAGCTGAACTTTGCTTTACATCGATGATGTTTCCTTGATTGGGGACTCCCCCTAACTCGATGGACTCACCTCGATGAGCATCAACATGCCTTGATGGTTTTGCCTCAGCTAGACTTCCCTTCGCCTTGACGTTGTCTCCTCAACTAGGGGCTCCCCCTAGCTTGATGGATTCACCTCGGCAAGCTTCAACATGCCTTGATGGCTTGGCCACAGTGTGGTTCGACTCGGCCTTGACGGCTTTGCCTTGGCTGGACTTTGCTGTTTCTACATGGTGTTTCCTCGACTAGGGGCTCCTTGTATCTTGATGGACTCACCTTGGTAAGCTTCAACATGCCTCAATGGCTTGGTCTCGACATGGTTTGACTCGACCTCGATGCCTTCATCTCCGCCAAACTTTGCTTCACTTCGACGGTGTCTCCTTGACAGCTTTGCCTTGGCTGGATTTCGCTTTGTGTCGATAGTGTCTCCTCGACTAGGGGCTCCTTGTAGCTTGACAGACTCACCTCGGTGAGCTTCAACATGCCTCGATGGCTTGGTCTCGACATGGTTTGACTCGACCTTGATGGCTTCATCTCCACCGAACTTCGCTTCACTTCGACGCTATCTCCTCGACTAGAGGTTCCCCATAACTTCGCTTCAGCAAGCTTCAACATGTCTCGATGGCTTGGGCTCGGTGTGGTTTGACTCAACCTTAACAGCTTTGCCTCAATCGGACTTCACTTTTCCTTGACGATGTCTCCTCAACTAGGGCTCCCCCTAGTTCTATGGATTCATCTCGGTGAGCTTCAACATGCCTCAATGGCTTGACCTTGGCGTGGTTCAACTCAGTCTTGATGGCTTCACCTCGGCCAGACTTGACTTCACCTTGATGGCATCTCCTGTATTAGGGGCTCCCCCTAGTTCGATGGATTCACCTCGGTGAGCTTCAATATACCTCAATGGCTTGGCATCGGTTCGACTTGGCCTTGATGGCTTTGGCTTGGTCAGACTTCGCTTTGCCTAGATAACATCTCCTAGCTCGATGGATTCACCTCGATGAGCTTCAACACGCACCCTTCTGGATCATGTCACCTTACACCTAGCCTCTGGGGTTAGGTCAACGACAACCCACCCTTCGGGGTCGGGTCTCTAAGAAGCGCTAACTTCTTCTTTTTAGATAAGAGACTCTAATGTTCCTACTACCCCGATCAGGTCCAGGTGACTCTAATGTTTGCACTGCCCTGACCAGGCCCAGCAGACTCTGATGTTCCCACCATCCCTACTAGGCCCGGGACACTTTGATGTTCCCACCACCCCGACCAGGCCCAGGAGACTAATGTTTCTGCTACCCCGACTAGGCCCGGGGGGCTCTAATGTTCTCGTTGCCCCAACCAACCATGGGAGACTGATGTTCCCCCTTTCCAGACCGGCTTAGGAGATTATGATGTTCTCGCCAGCCCAACAAGCCATGAGAAATTCATGTTCCTAATGGGAGATGGTGATGTCCTCACCTCCCCAACCAAATGCTACTTGAGAGACTTACATTGAGTGCCAAGCTTTCTTGATGGGAGACATCAACGTTCTTACCTCCCTGACTGAATGCTGTTCACAAGTGTCGCTCCGAGTGCTAAGTTTTTTCTGATGGGAGACGACGACATTCTCGCTTCCCTGACTGCATGCGTCTCATGAGCTTTGCTATGAGCACCAAGTTTTTTCAGATTGGAGATGACAATAGCCTCGCCTCCTCGACCGAATCTCGCTCATGAGCTTCGACTCGAGCGCCAAGTTTTTTTGATGGGAGACAGCGACGTTCTCACCTCCCTAATTGAATGCCACTAGTGAGCTTTGTTCCGAGTGCTAAGTTTTTTCCAATGGGAGACAGTGACATTCTCACTTCCATGACTGAATGCATCTCATGAGCTTCACTTTGAGCACCAAGTTTTTTGATGGGAGATAGTGAACTCCCTGAGTAAATGTCACTCATGAGTGTTGCCCTAAGTGTCAAGTTTTTTTGATAGTAGACGGTGATGTTATCATGTCCTTTACTAAATGCCGCTTGTGAGCTTTGCTCCGAAAGCAAAGTTTTTTCAATGGGAAACAGTGACTTTCACACCTCCCCGACTGAATCCATCTCGTGAGATTCATGCTGAGTACCAGGTTTTTTTATGGAAAATGGCGACGTCCTTGTCTCCCTGATTGAATGCCACTCGCAAGGTTCATCTTGAGCACCAAGTTTTTTTAATGGGAGATAATGACGTTCTCGCCACTCCAACTGAATGTCATTTGTGAGCTTCACCTCGAGTCCTAAGTTTTTTCGATGGAAGACGTTGAATTTCTTACCAACCTGACTAAATGCTGCTAAGGAGCTTCACTTTGAGTGCCAATTTTTCCGATGGAAGATGGTGATGTTCTCACTTCCTTGACCGAATGTGGCTCACGGCTTCGCTCTAAGCGCCAAGTTTTTCTAATGGGAGATAGCAATGTCCTTGTCTCCTTTGACTGAATGCCGCTCATGAGTTTCACCTCAAGCACCAAGTTTTTTTGATGGGAGATAGCGATATTCTCACCTCCCCGACTGAATGCCACTTGTGAGCTTTGCCTCGAGTGCCAAGTTTTTTCCAATGGGAGACGGGTAATGGGATACTCCTAGTAGTAAGTAGTGAACGAGCTTTATTTTAAATTATAAGCAAGCAACACCGCTAAATTTTAGGCAAAGAACTGTGGTGCAAATCTTGTGAAAGAAACAAGGACAATTGTAGGGGGAGATCATAGGATGAGCTTCTGGTACCCCATCCTCAAACTAGATTGATCAACATATGGGCCAACATCGCTTCTCGAGTGAAGATGAGTCCCTGGGGGGCACAAGAAGTCTATCATCAGCTACCTTGCATAGTAGCACTAAGAATCAAGGCTAGGTCTCAACCCCAACCATGTGCTTCCCAGTTGTCTTGAACTTAGGTGCCCCAGGTGAGGCTAGGTGCTTGACCGACTCAGCCCAAGAGGGTCATGTTCCTAGGCAACCAGTAGTTGGTTTGGCTCACCATGCCACCATTTCCCAAAGCAAGCACTCAATGTAAACATTTCTCCAAAAGTAAGGAGGCGAACTGGAGATGATTTGGGCATGGACAAGGTCCAGACACAGACGAGGTCCGTGCGTGGAGCTGGCCCAAGAGCTCAGGAAGTCACGGCACAAAGTCAGGAGGCGAATGAACTCCAAGACCAGAGGTGGTCTGGGTGTAGATGAAGTCCAGGCGTGGAAGTGGTCCATGTGCAGATCATGCCCAGGAGCCAACGAAGTCCTGGCATGAAGTTGAGAGGTGGACGAAGTCTAAGACCGAAGATTGTTTGGGCACGAATGAGGTTTGGGCAAGAAGCATGCCCATAACCACCGAAAATCTTCCATTTGAAAATTTCTAGATTTGGCTACCGACCTTCTAGTAGGTCATCCAAAATGCTTGGGCAGAGATCACGCCCGGCTGTGACCTGATCTCCACTTTCAACAAGAAATTGAAAATCACAGCAAAATAGCTAAGGGCCTAGAGCAACAAGCTACTCCCGAATGAGAAATTACATCTGCACATGGCTAAAGAGATCATCTTGTGTCTTAATATCGCTTAGGAAAATCAAGCTTTGACTATCGAGGAGGGTGAGCTCCGAGCCCGCCTAAAGAAGAGAGTTATGGGCCTGGCAGTAATTGAAAAATACTGGATTAATCAGGCATCATGAATCAACTAGATACGAGAGGGAGACGCTAACACAAAATTTTCCACATCAAAATCAACTCCCACATATGGAAGAACTTTATTCAAATCCTCATGAGGGGACAAGGCTGGGTGACCTCACACGACAAAAAATATGAAGTTTTCTTTGACCACTTCTCTCGCATCCTCAAACATAGCTCGCAAGCAGCCACCACCTTCAACTGGGAACTGCTATAGCTGCCACGTATGGATGGCTTTCACTGAATTTAAGGTACATGTGACCATTCTACAGTTACCAAAGGACAAAGCACTGGGCCCGAATGGCTTCAATGGGAATTGCTACCATGCATGTTGGGACACCATAAAAGAGGATCCAATAGCCATCCTACAAGGTTTCTACAACCTCAGAACAACCAACTTTCAATGCTCCAACATTGCCAATATAATTCTTCTTCTGAAGAAATATAGAGCCCAATCTGTGGTAGATTTTAGACCAATCAGTCTCATACACAGTGTTTCCAAAATCATCACCTTGGCCTTGCGCCTTGCCCCTTCATGAACAACCTAGTCTCTTAGAGTCAAAGTGCATTCATTAAAGGAAGATGCATCCAGAAAAACTTCCTATATGTCCGAAATCTCACGAGGAATTTACACCGAGTGAGAAGACCAACCCATCTCCTTAAGATTGACATGGCAAAAGCTTTCGACTCAGTTCACTAGGGCTACCTGCTACAATTGCTAGCAAATAGAGCATTCCCTTCACGTTAGATGGATTAGATCTCTTGCATCCTCTCCACCACAACGTGTAGAGTACTTCTAAATGGCGTATCTGGAAACAACATTTAGCACCGCAAAGGCCTCCGATAGGGCGACCTACTATCCCCCTTCCTCTTTATTATAGCAATAGATTCTATCCAAAACATCCTCAATATAGCAACAGATCGAGGTCTCCTCCAACCTTTGTGTGGATGGGCAACTACCTTGCGAACCTCCCTCTATGTGAATGTTACAGCCATTTTCCTACACCCTACTCAGGCTGATGTCAACACCCTTGTCCACATTCTAAAGAAATTTGGTAAAGCTACGTGCCTACATACAAACCTACAAAAAGGCCAGGTAGCACCGATATGTTGTGAAGGGATTGACTTACAAGCCGTGCTTTAGGACCTACTGGCCATACTAGCAACCTTCCCATTGGAATACCTAGGATTACCACTTGCACTTCGAAGACTACGTCACTTGCACTTCCAAAGGCTACAAGACAAAGTGACAGGTCACCTAACGAGTTGGCATGGTAAATTGTTGACACTCGCAGGAAGAAAATTTTTGGCAAAGTTAGTTCTGAATGCCCAAGCGACATACGACTTCATGGTCATCAAACCACCAGCCAGGGTGATCCAATTCCTAAATAGATGGATGAGACAATTTCTTTAGGTTGGATCAAACCATCTAATGGGCGGCAAATGCAAGGTCAGTTGGGACAAGGTGTGCAGACCCACACACCCAGGTGGGCTCGGCCTCCTAGACATCCAGTGCTTTGCAAGAGCCCTACGTATCAGATGGCTATGGAACGAGTCGGTAGCTACAAAAAGCCTTGGAAAGGAATGCAAACCAAATGTGATGAGCACGACCATCTTTTATTTGTGTCAGCCACCTCCATAACAATTGATGATGGCAAAACGGTGAGCTTTTGGAACTCAGCTTGGGCCCATGGGACATGTCTACATGATATTGATCTGCATGTTTTTGCTGCCTCCAGAAGGAAGAACCACTCACTGCATGCATCTTTTATGGAAAATTAATGGATACAAGACCTCAACTAGCCGGTTGGCCTAACTATAAAACATATACAAGAGCTCATTGCCCTCTGGGCCACATATCCTCCATGAACCTTCAGGAAGGGTGGATGATAGTATAACATGGAAGCTAACTCCTAACGAAAGCTACATCATGGCATCAACATACAAAGCACAATTCATTGGCACAATAAGCACCTACATGAACCCCCTAGTCTAGAATACATGCCCCCAAAAATGTAAAATCTTTGCATGGCTAGCACTACAGAATAGGCTGTGGACTACAGACTGCCTTTCCTTGAGAGGATGGCCAAACCAAATGGTTTGCACCTCTTTAGGAATTCCCCAGAAATCGCCATTCATCTCTTCACCAAATGCTACTACACAAAAGAACATGGACCCGCATCGCCCGTTGGATCGCTTTAGACTCCATAGACCCAGTGTCTTGGCACACCACCGCTTCCATCCGGCATTGGTGGGAATCTGCCATCCTAAAGCCAGATGTGCCATGGAAACCTCTAGACACGCTAATGATGCTTGTCACTTGGAAAATCTAGAAAGAATAGAATTCTCATGTTTTTGTTCAGTAGCATCCTCTCCCACATCCCTGCTCACCAAAATTAAGGAGTCTCAAACGTGGATACTAGCAGGGGCAAAGCAGCTAGCGGAGATAGTACCTACCTCTGTAACACCTTATTTTTCCTTTGGGTGCGGCCTGTCCTTGGCCTGCCATCCTCAACTCCCTCTACCTGTATATAACTTTTCCTCTCTGCTTTTTATATAAGGTAGTGTTTTTGCCCGTTCAAAAAAACTTTAATTTTATCTTTAATGGATGGCTATAGTTGGACCAATATATCTAAAAGACACTCTCTTAAGAAGGTTGTGCAACTTTGGCTGATTTGAACCATCTATTCCTCAAATTAGGCAGCCAATGAAATATTGTAATTTTGTTCAAAATGAAGTTTTTCATTAAAAGGGTTTACGTTCACCGCAAACCCATCAATGAACAGTAGTACACTTGAATGTAGGTAACTGATGCAAGTTACAAAAAAACCTTTTGAAGAAAACCACATGGCGAAATACATGTGAGGTAATGTAACATTTTGGTCTAACCTCTAAGCCCAAAATGCTACCACTACTCTATAACACCCTAATTTACATCCATCGCAATTAGATTTTGGTAGCGTCTCCTCTAGTTAAATCTCAATGACGTGGTAAACAATATACATTTAACAAAAAGCATTAAAATAAATATGCTATAAACCATAGTAATAATAAATGATTTACAAAATAAAACTTGGATAACTTACATCCAAGAAAGCTTGAGACCATGCTCTCGAGAACGCTCAAGACCACGCGCTCGAGAATGCCCAAAACCATGTGCCTAGGAGCATTACCTATACTAGACAATTAGCATAAAGGTAAAGTTAAACAAATGTATAAATTTGCCAAATATCGAAAGAAAATGCATGAGCCATACATGACTAAAATATTTCATAATATTAGCATTAACTACCTAAACAAGCTATTAAAGTCCAAATATGACCACTAATAGTGCTATGTGAATTACTGATTGCATATAAATAAATGTGCTACTTCCGCCCATGCATGCCTCCTTAAACATTCACCTAAAAACAACAATAAAGCAAGCATAAGTCTATGACTCAGCAAGAACATAATAGAACGATAAGCACTACCATAAACACAAGTATTAACTTAACCATATCATTTCCCACATGTTACAACATAATCATAAACATAACTATATCATTCTCCATGTGCCCCAACATAATCATATAATCATTCGCATGTCTCATTATCATCTCTTTCCATTAGTGCAATGCAAAACTACTCTACATGCTCATTTGTTCATCACATTGTATATACCGGTATAGCCGAATGAACTCCCGTCGATGTTCACCCATCGTAAGCTCATCCTTGTCGGTACGGAGGTCTCTCCACTCCTATAGAGGCCTATCGAAGTAGGCCTTACATATCCACCCATGGTGGATCTTTCTCTCTCATGTTATGAGAGTGCACATGATGCATATGTCCATTGTCATAAACATATTCCTTCATCCAGTACGGTAGACGTGGCAATGGGAGTAGACATCGGCTTGCTGCTTCTCATATTGAAGTGCCGAAGAAAGTCCTTTGTGTACATGCTTTTATGAATAAAGGTCTCTTATTTTAGTTGCTTGACTTGAAGACCAAATAAGAAGGTCAGCTTGCCAATCATACTCATCCCAAATTCCCTGCTCATAGAATTTGAAAATTTGGATACCAAAGTATGAGAAGAACCATCGAATATGATGTCATCCACATACATCTGAACAAGTAAGAAGTCACTACTATGCCTGAGAGTGAACATGGTCTTATCTACCATTCCCATTTTAAAATTATTCTTAATCAAAAAGCTCTTAAACTTATCATACCAAGCTCTAGGAATTTGCTTCAATCCATACAAAAGCTTTGGAGAGCTTATACACATGGTTTACGAACTTAGGATTTTTAAAGCCAGGTGGTTGCTTGACATAGACCTCTTCCTCTATGAAACCATTACAAAAAGTACTCTTGACATCTATTTGAAGAAGCTTGAAGCCCTTAGACGCTATGAATGCAAGCAATATGTGAATAGATTCTAATCTAGTTACAGGTGCAAAGGTCTCTTCAAAGTCTAAACTCTCTACCTGGGAATAATATTGAGCTACAAGCCTAACCTTATTGCGAACTACCAACCCATCTTTACTTTACTTATTTTTGAAAACCCATTTTGTTCCAATTACATTATGATTAGGTGGAGGTTTAACTAAGGTCCAGACTTGGTTTCTTTCAAAATTCCCACGCTCTTCATGCATGGCATTGACCCAAGAGGAATCAAATAAAACTCGGGTGATATCTCAGGGTTCAAAAGATTCGACAAAAGCAGAATGTGCAAGAGAATCTGGAGAGATAAACCTGGAGCAAGTAACTCACTCATGGAGATCCCTAATCATCTGGTGTGGAGGTAGGAGTAGAGCCACTCGAAGCGCCAATAAAGGTGAGAGGAGGCTAGTGTGCTGGAGCTGGAGAAGTAGAAGCAGGCTCTCCAACTAACTCAGAATGACTAGAGGATGGATTCGGTCCTCACCCACTATATCAGAGTCATTGTCGATGAAGATACTCTCGTTATCACCATATACCTGTGTGCCTACACTGTCGAGTCAAGTACCAGGACTAGTCTCATCAAAAGTGATTTCACAAGTCTCAATGATTTTGTTAGTATCCAAATTAAATACACGATAGCCACAAGTCTCATCAAGATTCAAATTTATCTAAGTTGCCATGTTTAAGAATGAAGCACTTGCAACTAAATATCTTAAAATGGGAGACGCTAGGCTTGTGACCAAATCTAAGCTCAAAAGAAGTCTTGTCTATGGCTAATCTCAAGAAAACCCTATTGGACTCATAACAAGCGATAGAGATTGCCTCAGCCCAAAACCTCCTAGGAGTGTTGTGCTCATCTAGCATGTCTAGCCATCTCTACAAGGGTTCTGTTCTTCTATTCTACAACCCCATTCTGCTAGGAACTCTAGGTGAGGAGAACTGGTACTCGAATCATCTCTCAGTGCATAAAGTGGCATAGAATGAGTTCTTGAATTCTGTGCTATTGTCACTCCTAATTGCCCTCAAGGCTCCTAAGAGATCAACCGTTAGTCTAAGGGCTAACTCTCTAAAGCAAACAAAGGCCTCATCCTTAGAAACCAGAAAATACATATAAGAATACCTAGAGAAGTCATCTACAATGACAAGCACATACTACTTCTCTCCTGCAGACTGAACTCTAGAAAGACCAACTGTGTCTAAGTGAAAAAGCTATCTAGGTCCATCAGTCATCACTAAAGTAAGAGGTGGATGAGAAGCAAAAACCATCTTACCATGTCTATAGGGTGTACACACTAGGTCTCTAGCACTCTTAAGCCTAGGCAGTCCTCTAATCAGGTTCTTGCTACTACCTATAGTCAAGTGGTCGAAGCCTATATGTCCAAACCTATAATACCACAAGCCTAAGTTATGAGAGTCTGAAGCCACAAGACTTCTAGGGCTAGAGGTAGAAGAGATACTTAAATCAGCACTAAAGATCTTCTCACACCTGAAGATCCTAAACACAAGCTCACCCGAGGACTCTAGAACTCTACACTCACCACTCTTCAACCTCACTTCCAGACCCTCATTAAGTAGCTGGGAGATAGATAACAGTTTATACCTCAACTTACTTACCAAAGTAACGTTCTTGAACATGAAGTTGTTGTTGATGCACACTGTGCCCTTGGCTATCACAGTCCTAGTAGAAACATCCCTGAACATGATCAACTCATTGCCGGATGCACGTGTGAAGGAGGAGAACCATCTAGAATATCTAGTTATATGTCGAGAACACACGGAATCAACAAGTCACACGTCCTTGTTCCTCGCATGTTGGACCTACAGGGCATAAGCAGGAAAGATCCATGACTCAGTACTAGGGTTAGTGATAAAAGACTTGGAAATTCAGTACTAAGCCACACGATGTCTAGGAATAGCAGTAGAAGCAGAAAAATTGTTAGAAAAATGATCATGAGAATGCACACGGTACCACCTAGCCCTCTCCGAATCGGCCTACCAAAGACTAATACTCTCCCTGACTAGGTGCTACCCATGGTCTACCCTCACGATATCCTAACCCATAGCGCTGCCTAGAGCCACCAAAGGAGTCAAAGTAGTCATCTACAAACCTAGTCCTATGTCTAGAAGGAAAGGTAGGCTGCCTAGCTCTGGAGACACCCATGGGTGAAGGAACTCCTCTAATGGATTTCAAAGCATGCTCTCTCTCTCTTTCCTCTCAACTTTGGCTCTACAGAAGCAGAACTCAACTATGTGGCCACCCTTCTTGGAAAATGTGCAATAGTACTTGACCTTTTAAGGGGTCTGATCTAGTGAGGAAGAAACACCTACCTTGCTAGAAGGGTTTTGGGCAAACTTGCAAATCTAAAGACTGTCTTAAATGGCTTAGGGGATTCTACCTCAAACTTACCACTCTCAACAACCCTCACAATGTTACGTGGATGGTTCTTAGAATACTCTAGGGAATTAAACCTTAAGCCTCTCTTCTTCACACTCACCTTAGATTGGTCAAGAATCATATTGAGTTTCTTCTTCCTACTAGAAAATCTCTCAATGGTCTTTTTGAGATAGTCATTTTATTTGGCTAGATTATCATATGTGGTACACTCTTTTGACTTGGTTGTTCTAGCATACCTCTCTTTATAAATAGCACCCTCATGCTTTAGAGCCTCACAAGACACACATGAGGAATTCTTAATTGTAACCATGTCTCACAATTTTTGCAAAATTTCACCAAAATTTTGGAATTTTCATTCATTCGTTACACCCTTTAATAATTTCAACTTGGCCAAAATAATTCATTTTAGTTTGGACTTTGAAGTACAAAAGAGTAAAAATGCACTTATTGAACAAACAAAAGCTACTAGTCTAATGGGTAAGACCTTCTCATGCGTTCCAAGCAGCCAGGGATCGAATCCCACCTCCACCTACTGATTTTTCCCTATTTTCTTTGCGAACACGTGGGCCCCACATAAATTCACTATGCCAAAAATATTTGCGCTAAAGGCATCTTCCCACCACGATAGCGCATCTGCACTATCCAAATAGAGATTTATATCTTCTTTACCCTAACTTTCAAATTTAAATTTCAAATCTAACTTGAATGAAATTCAAACGAAATAACCGAAATTTTGGTCTTTTCGCTACCCACTGAAATAAAATCCAAAACAAAATAGTTTTCCCTGATCCTAACCAACTGTTCTTCATACTTGACCCTAAAGGCCTCATGTATTTCATTCAAATCACTCCCAATCTCACCATGAAATGCACAAGAAATAGAATCAATGACTTTCTTAGATGTAGACATGGCTATGAAATTTTTTAAATTTTAGCTTTCTCTTCTAGAGTCTTGTTAAGAGCATCTATCTTGATTGTGAGTTTAGCATAATTTTCACATGATATAGTCCTAGAATGAATAACCATTTCAATCATTTCAGTCATTTTGATTTTGTTATCCTCACAATGAGAACAAGTATGATCAAGTTTAAACTTATGCAATTCCTTAAGAGCACTATCCAATTTTATATCAAACAAAGCACAATTTGAACAAAAAGATGGATAGCATCTGTAGGAAAGACATCTAAAGCAATAGCATCCAAGCAATCATGATCATGACTTGATTTGAGAGAATCTAGTTCTTCTAGAGCATTCTTGAATTGATAAAAAATAGAGCACAAGTAAGATTCACAGTCATTAGGATTAATTGGTGTGAGCCTAATATCTCTAGGTTCAAATTATCAATCATAATATCCTAATTTCTAATCATTTTAGCTTACTTCTTCAGTTGTTGTTCAGTTACAATAAGAGCATGTTTTGTTGCTTTGGAGTCAGAGGAGTCAATGTTGTGGCTGCTCTTGGCCATGAAGATATGTCGGTGAAGTCCTAGGCCCTCTTCTTGCCGTGGATGCCATCCTCATCATCCTTTGTTCCCTAGTCCACATTGTTTATATCAACGTTCTCAAGAGCGGTAAAGACTGGTTGATGAACTTCTAGTAGTTGGGCTTCTTGACCTTCGCGTCTCAAGCTTGATGACACTTCTGAAGGTCCTTCTCCTCCTTGCCCTTCAACTTGGAGCACTTGGCCCGAATGTGGTTTGGATCACCACACTTAAAACAAGTCACTGAACCACGTCTCCTTTTGTTCCTCATCTTATTGTAGACTCTTGTGAATTTTGTGGATAGGAGGGCTCAATCTTCCTCAGATAGCCCCTCTAGATGCTCATCGCTCAAGGAATGCAATGTAGAAAAAGAAAATCCAGAAGTTCATCAAATCCAGAATCATCTGTGATTCCACCGCACTATTCTCTGGATCAGTAGATAGTGCTCACAGATACATAACTGATCATCAAAGTACATATCATGCAAAAGCATAAATATAATAATAAACTTACACATGGGCCGATCAAGCCAAATTCAATAAAATATAGCAGCAGAAATGAAACACACAAGTGGGACCCTCAGGACGTGCCCACAGGCAACTAACTGGGGTTTGCGACCTACTTCTTGACCTCTTCATCTTCTTCACTATCATGACTTGGTATATTGCTGAAGCATAACAATCTGACTCTTGATTCTGGATTAATTGAGTAAGCGAGGACGAGCACAAACCACCATGCTCCATGAGCCAATACGCAGAATGCAAATAGATAACATGCATGGCTTATCAAGAGAAGGCTCAGGTAGTTTTATTTGCCATAAATTTCTTTTAGAATAGATACATAGAAATTTTCTAAGACCTAACAGTTTGAACAAAAACATGATATTGGGTAAAAAGAATACAATAATAATAGTAGCACAGATTTCATCCACCGTTACATGGCTCCTACGCTATATGCTAATTTTTTAGCATTATAACCGCCCATCTTATCACTGGGGCGACAACTAGGGCAACATAATTTAGGGCTTTTCACTGCCCTCCACTTTTTCCAATCCCACCCACAATGTTTTTTGAAATAGTGTTGGACCGAAATGGCGACAGAGGGGGGTGAATGTCGACTTTAAAAAATGCCCCCAAAAAGTCTCCACTTAAAGAATCGCCTCTCCAATAGCTATGAAGGGGTTAAAATATACTCTCTGGAAACTTGAGCACTCAGAGGAAACAGGCATAGCAAAGGAGAAACCAAAAAGCCACAACTTCACCAAAAATAGCAAGCAATACAGGCTGCCAAAGGGAGGCCGGTCAGACCATTGTTCAAGGGGCGGTATGACCGATCACTTGCCGCCGGTCTGACCGCATAACACATGGCGGTCTGACCGCCCTAGAAAATCCGGTCTGATCGCCGTTTAACCCTCGGTCTGACCGGTTACTGAAGATCGAGCACAGAAAACCCGAGCCTGAAGACTGAAACCTAAAACTACTACAGAACTTCGAAAAACTGAGATAATGGGGAATTGCACCCAATCTTTTCAGTCCAGAGCTACACAAAAACATTCTAAATAGTAGAGGGACATTCCCCAACAAGAGAAATCAACAGGAGACCGAGAATTGGAGAAATGACCCAAGAACTGAAAACTACAGAGAGCCACATCAAAACTTCAAATTGCCATCTCAACTTTGATCCTTTGACCAAGAATATTTGCAGAAAGATTAGCAATACACTGAGCACTGGGAAGACCAAATCTTGGGGCAACTTATGAAGAGAAACAGAATCCACATCAAAACCCTAGAAGTGAAAACAAGAACAGAGGAGTCTGAAAATGGGATTCTTTGATTCAATCAAATTGCTCTCGGGAAAACTCGATCAAATGAAACCTATTCCCATCACAGAGCAACCCATTTTGTACCTCCTAGGCAAGAAAGAACTCAAACACGAGAATCTCACAAATCAAGCAGAGAAGGCAACGATGAATAGGAAAGCAAAAGGAGCTCAAGAACTCAATCAAACTCAAATAAAACCATCTTGGATTGATAATGAGGAAGAGAGATACATGATTGCATAGAGTATCAACTCATATCATCCCTACAACCCCATACATGCTTGGAATGACCAAGAACCCATCTCCTATCTTTCAAGAACACGCACACACAGAGAGAGAAAGACATCGAAGGGGACACAGCCCTCTGCCTCCTCCACCCACTCTCAACAACTAAAGAGAAAGCAAAAACAACCTCCAAAAGCCCTTGGACTACATGCAGGAGACACTCCCCTATTTATAGTCTCTCACTAATGGATTTGCCTCTCTCTTTATCCACTAAGCCTCTACCAACCCTAGTGCTTTATCCATAATCCGCCTCCTTTAGTGCAGCTTTGCGTATTTACCAAAACGCCCCTCTTGCACCTTCCGGGAAGCTTCCTCATTCCTTGCCTCGCAAGCCTCGCAGCTACCTCGAGCCTCCGCCGTCTTCGACACATCCGACCGTTCTGACCTCGACACCGCCCATGTCTAGTCCGGTCACCTCGTGTCTCGCCACGACTCCGCCTCGACGTCCTGCAGCCAACACAGACAAGAAACACATCAAATAGCACCGTTCGTTACATGAAAGCATAATAGCATCAACAAATCATACTTACGCATGAAGAAGCCCAAACCTGTCGAATCATCAGAGTATGCATCCTAACCACTTTGACCAGGTTTGACCAAGTCCGACTGAGTCCGTTGCACCATGCAACGACATGATCCGACCATACAAACCAAACTCGACTTTCCTAAACCGATGTCAATTACTCATCACACACATGGAGTCACAACCACATGGTCTCTCAATCTCGCCCTTGATGAGTATATTGACAAACCCAGAAAAAGCGCAAAGTTGAGTTTGAAATACAAGAAGGAAGTCAAACATGGTCCTAAGGAAAGAGCAAATGAGCCTCATGACCATGTCGACAAAAGAACACTAGAGCTACAAAAGAAAGAGAAAATTGTTCTCCAAAGCTCAAGAAGGTTCCCAAATGGCTTTTTCTCCGCTATTCTCCCCCTTTTGGCAATAAACACATCAAGGATGCAAAAGAGAGAATAAGGGCACAAGAATGGATGAAATGGCTGAAGTTTGTTTATTTTAAGCATTTAGAGCCATGAAGATTATCCAAAATTACCATATGAGAATTACATCAAGCCAGAACACATAAACATGCTATCTAGATCATGATAAGATATATATAAGCCAGCTAAACCAATGAAGTCACAATCTGAAATTTTAGTGCAAATTCTCAGCATGTCAAGTCATTCATGATCACAGTCTAGCTAGAGGTATCCAAGGATGATGCAAACCATGTCAATAAGCTAAGCGGAACCAAAAAACTAGTATTGAGTCAAATTAGAGTGCTACAAGTTCTAGGATGAGACATTTGTTTAAGTACTTGTAACCTTTGTAATTTTAGCAAATTGAGCACATTTGACAAGTTTTTCTTTAGAAATCTCATGATTGTTGCCAACCAGATTTTTGTTTTTATAATGTACTAGATCTCAAGCCTTATGCGACCACTCCAAGCAAGAAGCTTAAGAAGATGGTCTAGGTCATCCAAAACTCCCCCTGAGTTCATGCCGAGGGCAATGGCAAGCCGTCTCATGAGAAAGAATTGGTGAGATCAGTTTTTTCGCATAAAAGAGATCTTTTTGCATTCATAAATGGTTGTACTAACTCATGTGTCATCAAGAAACTAGAATAGCTCAATCTAAAGCTCAACAAAGATTCAAGACTCAACTCAGCCTATTTGACATGGCATGAATCATAAGTGGATAACTAAAGGCAGACTAGTCTCAAAAATTTAACATGACATGAATTAATTCAAGTTGTGCATTTTAATCAACATATCATGGCAAAGACTTGACTACACATATAAAGTCATGATCATTCTAGCAAATAAGCACAAGTTATGGCAAGGTGTAATGCATTGTAATCATGTCATGAAAGGATAATAATCAAGGCTCCATGTAGTTATTTACAATGCAGAATAACATGCAAGAAATCCAGCTCCCCCTCAACATGTGATGCAGCTTTTAGTTCAAGTTGAGTTATGTCAATATTAAGCTCCAGAAGCTCCCAAATGAACTCCCCCTGAACCAAAGCAATAAAATCGAGAAGCTGGCAAAGAAAATCCAAAAGGTCAGTCCTTAAAGCATAGACAAGATATAGAAGAAACTATGGCTTAGACTGACTCTCATCTACCCCATATGACTCTAGGACTATCAGCTGAACATCTAACACACTAAGGAGCAAACATGTACCCTATCTACCCGAGGGTGGCCCAACCCTCGCTAGAACCTATAAGAAGCAAGTGAGATCAACCTAGTGAGAAGAGAACAGCTAATAAGCAGCATCCTAGAGTCACAAGATAAGAGTAAGAAGTCTAAACAACTAGACAAGAGAAGCACTCTAATCTATGCTAGGAGGACTAACCCAATGCACCCGTATGCAATGCACCAGAAAGGAGTAAGAGCATAATTAATATAATAAAGCAGTAAAGCCGAAAGCTCCCCCTCACAACAGTCCATAAGGACAAACCACCCCAAGCTCTCCTCGCAGAGCTGAAAACCTAGAGCTATCCAAAGGCTTAGTAAAGATATCAGCCAACTGGTGGTCACTCTCCACAAACTGGAGCACGATGTCACCCTTCTCTACATGGTCTCTAAAGAAGTGATAGCGAATATCGATATGCTTGCTCCGAGAATGCTGCACTGGGTTCTTAGCAATGTTAATCGCAGAAGTGTTATCACAAAGGAGTGGAACACTGTCGATAACTAGCCCAAAGTCCCGCAGGGTTGAGACCATCCAAAGCACCTGGCTACAACAACTGGCTGCAGCAACGTACTCGGCCTCTGCGGTGGACTGTGCAACACTGGACTGCTTCCTCGAAGACCAAGAAACGAGAGAAGTGCCAATGAATTGGCAAGTGCCAGAAGTGCTCTTCCTATCTATCCTATAGCCAGCAAAGTCTTCATCCGAATAGGCTCTCAAGGAAAGACAGGACGAGGAAGAGTACCAGATACCATAGTCAATGGTAGCTCAAAGGTACCGAAGAATGCGCTTCACCGCCTGGCGGAGAGATACGCGAGGAGAAGCCTGAAAACGAGCACCTAGACACGCAGCAAAGTGTATGTCTGGTCTCGAGGTGGTGAGGTATAAGAGAGAGCCAATCATACTGCGATACTCCTTCTGATCAACTGGCTCGCCGTCCTCATCTGGGTTGAGTGAAGCTGATGTAGCCATCGGAGTGGACACTGGCTTACCATCACTCATATCGAAGCGCTTCAGGAGGTCTCGAGTGTACTTGCCCTGATGCAAGAAGGTACCCTCCCGAGTCTGCTTAATTTGGAAGCCAAGGAAGAAGCTCAACTCGCCCATCATGCTCATCTCAAACTCCGAGCTCATGACATCGAAAAACTGGGAAACGAGAGCATGCGAGGAGCCGCCAAAGATGATGTCATCCACATAGATTTGGACGAGCAGAAGATCAGTGCCATGCCGGCGGATGAACAAGGTCTCCAGACCAAGGTAGAATACTCATGCCGGTGTAGAATACTCATCGAGCATCGTCCTGGCCATTTCGACCAAGGTACGGTTCTTCCTCTCCACGACGCCATTCTGCTGTGGGATGTGCGGAGAAGAGAACTGGTGCTCTACACCTGTCTCATCACAGAACCTCTCAAAGTAGGAATTCTTGAACTCCGTGCCATTGTCACAGCGGATCGCTCGTAAGGCACCCGGAAGCTCAACAGAAAGCCTACTGAAAAGACCTCGGAAATGTGAAAACGTCTCATCCTTCGAGGCTAAGAAAAACACCCAAGAGTATCTCGACAAGTCATCGACCACGACAAGGACATACCACTTCCCTCCTGCTGACTGCACTCGAGCTGGTCCAACTGTGTCCATATGGAGCAGCTGTCCTGGTGCATCGGTCATGGTAACTGTGACCGGAGGATGAGAAGCGGCAACCATCTTGCCGTGCCGGCAAGGAGCATAAACTAGATCTTTGACCATCTTGAGTTTCAGCAAACCACGAATGAGGTTGTGGCCGCTAACTCGGGTCAAATGGTCAAATCCAATATGACCAAGTCTCCTATGCCAGAAAGAGAGGTTGCGGGACTCAAAAGAAACTAAACACCTGAGATGATCAGCAGAAGACTCAAAAACATCAGCATGAAAGATCCTCCCAAAACGAGAAATCCCGCAAACCAGACTACCCGAAGAATCAAGAATTTTGCAAGCATTTTTCTTGAAGCTCACCTCGAAACTGTCATCAGTAAGCTGAGAGACTGAAAGCAAATTATACTGCAGCTTACTAACCAAGGCAACATCCTTCAAAATGAAAGAATCATTAACGCGCACTGTACCTTTGGCGATTACGCGCCCAGATGAAGCATCTCCGAAGGTGATCGTCTCATCACCTGGAGCACGGGCAAGGGAAGAAAACCAACGGGAGTCTCCGGTCATGTGTCGTGAACACCCGGAGTCTACGAGCCAAACATTTCCCTTCCCTGCCTGGCGAACCTCGTCGGAGTCAGAGTACAGCTCGCTGTCGCTCAGTTCGCCCTCAAGGGCCATGAAGCACATGCCGAAGAAGTCGTCGCCGCTCTTGGGATCTTGGTCACCCGTCTCGTCATCGTCGCTCCATCCCTCCACCTCGCTGAGGTCAAGATCGTCGAAGGCGGTGAGGACACGGTGGAAGAGCTTCTTGGCATTCCCAAAGTTGCGGAACTTCTTCCTGCCTTGAGGATGCGCTGGAGGCTCTTGTTGCGGTTCTTGTCGTGTAGTCGTTCTTGCCCGAACCGCCGTAGTCATTCTTGGCCTTCCCCAGCTTGGGGCAGTTTGCCCGAATGTGGTTGGGGCCACCACACTCGAAGCAAATCACGGGTCCTCCTCTCTTTCCATCCCTCCTCCTCTTGTAAGCATGGGAGAATCTCTGAGCTAGGAGGGCTAACTGCTCATCCGCAAGCTGCTCTAACTGATCATCAGTTATGTCACAGAGAGTAGCAAAGGAGAATCCACACAGCGAATCAGAAGAAAGACCAGAAGCCGAACTGGGATCGGTGACTAGGGCCATCGACTGTGACTTCGACTTGCGAGAGACAATGCCAATCTCGTGAGTCTTGAGGTGTGAGTACAGTGCATCAAGAGTCAAAGTCGAGAGGTCCGTGGTGTCCTTGATGGTAGTCACCTTCATCTCCCAAACACGGAGGTCGAGTGCAGCGAGCATCTGTCGAGCGTTATCCGAGTCGGGGTATGTGAGACCGGCCACTCGGAGGTTGCTCAGAATCTTTTGAAAACGCACAAAACACTCACCGAGGGACTCGCCAGCGAGCATTTCAAGCTTGTTGTAATCTCGCTTGAACTGGTCCTGTCGCACCATCTTTATTTAGGTGGTGCCCTCATGGTAAGCATCGAGGGTCTCCCAAATATCGAAGGCGGACGAAAGATGAGATATGCGGTCAAACTCGCTACGACTCAGGCCCTGGATTATGATGTCACTTGCCTTAGCGTTTGCCTCAACATCATGCATATTTCCAGCGTTGATGTTCTCATCGGCAGGAACAACAAATCAGACCTTGACCTTACGCTAGATGGCGTAGCCCTGAGCCTAAATGTAGATCTTCATCCGGCTCTTCCAGAAGGGATAGTCGATCCCATCGAGGACCAGGGGCTTGGTCGAGTACTTGTCCGTCGCCATGGCTCTAGAGACCGGTTAAGATCTATTGAGAAGAGCTAACCGGCTCTGATACCAATTGTTGGACCGAAATGGCAACAGAGGGGGGTGAATGTCGATCAATTTAGAGAAAATCCCCCACAAGTCCACACCTTAAGCTTTCTCCAATAGCAACCGATGCTATGAAGAAAAAGGTGAGAAGTGCTCTCTGGAGACTCAAAAACCCAATAGGAAGAAAGAACCAAGAGAACACAAGAAGGAAATGAAAACTGAACACCAAAAACAGCACACACTGCTGAAGGCCGGTCAAACCGGTAGAGGATGGCCGGTCAGACCGCCAGCTAGAAGCCGGTCTGACCGCCACTCATTCCCTGGTCTGACCGTGGGCAACTGAGCGATCTGACTGCCTATTCTCTTTCGGTCTGACCGGTCAACGAAATCAGAGAGCAGAGAGCCCGAAAACCAGACAATAAAAATGCAGAACTTGCAGACTTTGAGCTCCAGAGAAATTTGATGTCCTTCCTTGATCCTTTTAGCCCAGAACAACTAGGAAATGATCACAATAGCCAAAGGGTCCCAGGGGATCAAAGAAATCCAACTTAAAACCAAGAAATTCAGATTTGGGAAAAACTGAAAATCAACAGAGGCAACACCAAAATCCAACTTCCTCTCCAATCCTTGATCCTTTGGCCCTGAAACTTTGAGGATATATTAGCAATACCTACTGGACTCTACAAGCCAAGATTCAAGCCATCTCAAGGAGGGAAACAAGATTTGAACCAAACCCTAGAAAAACTTGGAAAACTTCAGAGAGGAGCACAAAAACCAAAATTACTCAAGATTCACAAGTCCTTTGCCCATGAGATTTTGCAATTATGTTAGCAATAACAAAAGGACTTCTCAAACCAAAAATCAGGCCATCTCACAAAGGGAATCAAGATTTGCAACAAAACCCTAGAAGGCAAAAGATGAACAGAGGAGGCTGATGGAGAGAATCTGAGATTAAAATCAATTTGCTCTTGGGAAAATCCAATCAAATGATCTTGAAACCTATTCCCATCACTGAGCAGCCCATTTTGCACCTCCACAGCAAGAACCAACTCAAAACTCAAAAAATCTCAAAAATCAACCAGAGGAAGAACGAAGAATGAACAGAGACAAAGATAAAATTTCAGATTCTCATTCCAAATCGAGAGAGGATTACAGAGGAGTCCCCATATGCATGGACATTAGAACAAGAGAAATGATTACATGGATTCTCAACTCATCCTCTCCCACTGACAAACTCAAGAACCACACACCCTACATTCTTTCCTGGAGGGGAGACTCAAGAACACATCGAAGGAGACACAGAACACCCTCTGTTCATCTCCTGCTCTCAACCACTAAAGCCTCACCAACTAAAGCCTAAAGCCAAAACAAACTCACAAAGCCTCTTTTGACTCTAGCAAACCCTAACCCTCTCCCAAGCCATGAGGGGGCATGCAGCCACTCCCTCCTTTATATAGCCCTTGGCTAATGGGTTTCTAACCCGTTACGCCTGCTAAATCCAACGGAGCCTGCTCCCGCTTGTGCAGCCTCGTGAAATTACCGATTCGCCCCTCCTGCACCTTCCGGGAAGCTTCCGCGCTCCTTGTCGTCCACGACTCGCAACCACATTGAATCTCCGTCGTCTTCGACACATCCAACCGTTCTGACCTCGACACCGCATGTGTCTAGTCCGGTCACCTCGTGTCTCACCACGACTCCACCTCGACGTCCTGCAGTCATCACAGACAAGAAACACATCAAATAGCACCGCTCGATACATGAAAACATAATAGCATCAACGAAACATATTTACTCATGATAGAGCCCAAACCTGTCAAATCATAGAATATGCATTCTAATTACTTTGATCAGGTTTGACCAAGTCCGACCGAGCCCGTTACTGATGAACCATGTGGAGTTTGGTTTAGGTAAGTCGAGTTTGGTTTGAGTGGTTCGGAGTCGAGTCGTTGCGTGGCGTAATCCGGCTCGGTCGGACTTGGTCAAACTTAGTCGTATGGGATTAGGACGCATATTCCGATGATTCGACAAGTTTGGACTTCATCTGTGGTAAGTATGATGGTATTTACACTTTCATGTATCGAGCGGTGCTATGTGATGTGTTTCTTGTTTGTGTGGCTGCAGGACGTCGAGACGGAGTCATGGCGAGACACGGTGGACCGGACTAGGCGCAGGTGGCGCTGAGGTCAGAACGGTCGGGATGTGTCGAAGACGACGTGGACTCGAGGTGATTGCGAGGCGTGCGAGGCAAGGAGCGCGGAAGCTTCCCGGAAAGTGCAGGAGGGGCGAATCGGGAATTTCGCAAGGCTGCACAAGCGGGAGCGGGCTCCGTTGGATTTATCGGGCGTAACGGGGCGAGACCCGTTAGCCGTAGGCTATAAATACTTGTGAGGGGCTGCATGCCTATGTATGGATTTTGGAGGGAATTAGGGTTAGCTCTAGTCAAAATAGGCTTTAGAGGTTGGTTTTCTCTTTTGCTCTTTAGTTGGTAGGGCTCTTTAGTTGGATGGAAAGTAATTTGGATTTTGGGGCTCCTTCTGTTAGTTTTCAATTTAGGGCATAAATCTAAAATTCTAGGATTTCAGTTGGACTCTCAGGTCACTTGGTCCCTTAAAAATGTTTGGAATAGATCTTTGAAGTCTTGCCTTAAAGAGATTTGAATCAATTATCTCCTTCACTTGTTTTTGACAAAATCTCCTTGTTACAAACCTGAAAATCTGCTTGTCTGCTGTCTTAATTCCAGCCTGCAATTACCTCTGAGTCTCCCTCTGTCATCTCGGTTTGGTCTTGGAAACAATTTCATCTTTGGCTCATAAATGCTCCTTACGGTTTAACCTTTTTGTTCTTTAGCTTTGTGTTCTCTAGTTACTGTTTGGGCTGTACTTAATCAACCTAGTGTTCATTTTTATAAGTTCAAGTCTGTGAGCTGCCGCAAGGATTCTTAGTGCCTTTTCTTTTTATTTCTTTTGCTGACTTTCAACCATTTTGCATGCAGATCAAACGGCATTATTTTCAGCTGAAATGTTTACTGGTTAATCTCTGATTTATGCTGAATTTTTTAGTATCGCATGCGTTCCAGATTTCAGCAAAATTGATTTTAATTTTCTGTGAGTTGCTTTGTTTTGCATCCTTTTGAAAAATCAGTGTTCGATTTCTCGGGGGCGATACTGAAGTGATCGACATTCACCCCCCCCCCCTCTGTCGCCATTTCGGTCCAACAATTGGTATCAGAGCCGGTTAGCTCTTTTCAATAGATCTTAACAGGTCTCAAGAGCCATGGCGACGGACAAGTACTCGACCAAGCCGCCCGTTTTCGATGGCATCGATTACCCCTTCTGGAAGAGCCGAATGGAGACATACATCCAGGCCCAGGGGTATGCCATCTGGTGGAAGGTCAAGGTACGATTCGTTGTTCCTGCCGATGAGAACATCAATGCCAGGAACATGGCTGATGTTGAGGCGAATGCAAAGGCAAGGAACATCATCATCCAGGGTTTGAGTCGTAGCGAGTTTGACCGCATATCTCACCTGTCGTCCGCCTACGACATCTGGGTGACCCTCGACGCATACCATGAGGGCACCACCCAGATCAAGATGGTTCGACAGGACCAGTTCAAGCGCGAATACAACAAATTCGAGATGCTTGCTAGTGAGTCCCTGGACGAGTGCTTTTCGCGATTTCACAAAATCTTGAGCAACCTCCGAGCGGTCGGTCTCACATACCCCGACTCGGACAACGCTCGTCGGATGCTCGCGGCACTCGATCTGCGTGTTTGGGAGATGAAAGTGACCACCATCAAAGACACGACAGACCAAACTCGACTCTCCTAAACCGATGTCAATTACTCATCATTCACACGGGATGACCTCCACATGGTCTCTCACTAATTCATCAGTTAGCCATTATGGGCCCACTTGAGATATGTTAGCATATAAAGGAGATGCACTCACACAAAAACAGAGGAATACCTGGGGTAGAACAGAGGAAGTAATGCAGGGCACGGCTAAACAAAGGGGGGTGGCATATTGGCGGCCGAAGTCGTCGCCGGCGAGGGGCGGCCTGAGAGGAGGTGGAGGTCGGCAAAATAGGTTCTGGGGAAGGCAGAGGTGCCATGGGAGACGACAGCTCTTTGGAGGAGGAACGGTGGAGCTGGAAGTGCCGTCGGTCAGAAAGGTAGAAGATGGTGGTGTGGTGAGCTTTAGCAGCCAGGGACCTAAATTGATGGAGTGGAACTGTGATTGGGAGCAGGGAATGCATTATGACGCGAGAAGTTTTGTGGAAAGCTAGCTAGAGTAGCTGGAATGACAAAAGCCATGGCAACGGCCAGCGCACGGCTTGGCAATGGAAGCAGCAAGAGGAGGAGGAAGAGTGAGAGGGGGTGTGCAGGGAGCAATGGGGGAGTCCGGGCTACTTATAAGCCGGAGAGGGGGTGACATGCAGTACTGCTGCAAATGACCGAGGTGCAGTGTCCCGAACGGGATGGAGACGTCTATGGTCAATGCAAGCAGCACACGGTCAGGTGACGTGTGCGCACAGGGCGTAGTGTGCGGCTGGCAAGGCCGTACTACACGGACGGGGAGCTGACGTGAGCACAGTGTGGTTAATGGTCACAGGACCGGCACGCACGGTGGCAGGGCAGGCGCGGCATGGGAGGTGCACGGCCGGGGCACGAAGTGGCATTGGCAGGGCGTGGCACCAGCGTGGGGATGGCAGGGCCATGCGTGGAGGTGACAGGTGTGATGTGGGCGCACGTGGGGTGTGAGCATGTTCCAGAGAGGACAAGGAAAGGAGGAAGGAAGAGAGCACACGAGTGCATGAGCCGAGGTGGAGACGGGACGGGAGCAAGCAGCACATGGCCGACATGGCTCCAGGAGGCAGAGAAAGGGAGAGAGAAGGAAGGGGAGAAGAGGAGAAAGAAAAAGGAAGGAAGGGCCAGTTGTAGGGAGAGAACAAATATGGGGAGAGAGAAAAGGGAAAAGGAGAAAATAGAGAAGACAGCAAAATTTGGAATTTTTTATTTTTGCGTTGGATTTTATTTTGTGAAGTTTGAATTTGAATTCCTAGCTTGATTTGGTTGTAAACAGATTTTTAATTCACTTTTATTTAGTTTGATTGTCGGATATTGACTTTCAAATTTGAAGATCAATTTCAAACTATGATTAGAGATATTTCAAATTGTTTGGTTCTTGGTTTTGATTTGGTTTTCTGTTATGGACTTAAATTTGCATTTAAGTTTCTTGGATTTAAATTCATAATTCCCTTGCTTTGGATTTTCCATTTCTTTTACCATTATGATTTTAGTTTTTCATATATTTGACTTATTACTTTAAATTATTTTGTATCTGCTATTTTTATTATTAGCATTTTCACTTGGGAGTTATTCCCCAGTATTAATTTGTTTAGCACAAAATTTGGAAAATCAAATAAAATTGCAGAAGAAATTCAAATGCAATAAAATTCAATGAAAAGTTTTAAATGTTTCATAAATTTTGGACATATTAATTTTAGGATGTTACATTGGCATAGCAAGATCAAGAAAGGGTGAGAGGAGCGAAAAAACCAACCAAATCAAAAGCAAATCAATTAAGAAAAGAAATAGCTATGGAGAATATCAAAGATTGATTCTATTGCTACTTGAGGGGGAACATTTTATAGCCACTCCACCTTGAAGGACAGAGAACACACCAAGTACTCAACTTTCAAACCCTAACACTAAACAAGAGAGCACAAGAAAGGTAGATTTAGATGGTTAACCACAAGTCTCCATCCTAACTGCTTAAATAGATAGGCTAGCCAGCTACATCTAACCCTTAATTAGTAGATACTATTTACTTAACAATGGGGAACTCGTTAACCACACACACGAGTTTTAACTCACTATACTTATACACGCTTTTCAAAGTATATAAGTTCAAATCGGTTAAGTCATAAGCTTTGATCCATTTTGATCAAACCAGCTTCTCTATGACCCATGTTAATAGTAACATACCACATGCAACAAAAACCACTAATCTTAGTCACCAAAAAACCAAATATAAAAAAAATCTGGCCAGAGCATTACATTGTAGCTGGTCTGACCACTTGGCTGCAGCGGTCAGACCGCTGCCATCACGCAGTCAAGCCGGAGTCGTCAGACGGATCAACTGGAGACACAAGCAATTAACAATTTCCAACACTGCATTCAGTAAGAACATTGTACTGCTACTCATTTATGCTAAGCAATACACAATTGAGATACAACATGGTCTGACACTTGCATGCAACTGATCTATTTGAATAAAATACTAACCAAACAAACTTGAGCAAGCCAGTTCAAGTCACATCACATGATGTAGTGAATACGGCAGACACATGCATGCAAACAAGCTACCACAATACATGCATTTTTCAATCCCATTACTAATTTGTTATGTGGCCAGCTGATTCAATTCCAAGAGAATGCAAATCTAAAATTCCAACACTTCTAAATTGCAACGGTTCATCACAATAATATTTAAGATCTTCGTATATGGTTCTTCATCAGCTGAGGCTAAGAAAAAGAAAGGGCTTGCAAAAGATCAGAAGGAGAAGGTTAAGGAAGAGAGGAAGGAGAAGGCTAACGAAGAGAGGAAGCGAGCATCTCCCTCCAAATTTCCAAGCAATCCGTTTGCTTCCCTTCTTCCTAAAGTGTTAAACAAACAACCAGTTGAAAGAACTCATCCTTCTGCCAGCCAGGAGATATGGGAAGGTTGGGAGAGTAAAGCTGATGATCAAGCCCCAAGGCTTTATGGGTAAAGGAATGTGAGCATACGCCTTCCACTCCAAGCACTCCCTTTACCGATGATGCTGCAGATGCTATGATCATTCTTTCTCAAGAGACAAAGTATGAGTCATTAGAAGAGGAGAAGAAGATAACTGATCAACCTGATGATCCGAGATTCAATAATGGGAAAACTAATCACAGTCCCTCCTTAGGGGAATACCAGTTTGGTTTCCTTTAAGATATAGACAGGATTTGTTGAGAAATCCTCGACGTATGTCACTCAAATATTGATTTCATTTCTTCTCTTCTATTTTTTTTTACCTTCTTTTTTATTCAATCTTCTCTATCTTTTAGTATGCCAACTACTGAGGAAATTCCCTCGAAGAAAGTTGATGATACCCCAAAGGATAAAGTTGAACATTTAGTATCCTCATAAAGAACAGAGTGTGTGACATTAGTGGGTCCTCATGCTCGGACTGAAGAAGGTGTTGAGGCTTCCTCAAAGGAGGAGGAGGTTACTGAGCTTCCCCCCGGTTGAGGAGATAAAAGCTCAAGTTGACAAGTCAGCACAATAATTTTTTTTACCCAACCATTGGTTGTCTGTCAAGAGGGAGAGAAGGCGACTGGATCGGTAATTTTACCGTCGATTAAGTTCACTCTTGGATCTATCTCCGATGATACAAGCTCTATGGCCATCCAACGAGATAATATACCTGAGATCAAATGAATAAATAAACTGGTGTGCTAGAGAAAGGAGAGAATCCAATTGCTATTTTAACAAAGGATCCTAAGGCTTTTAATCAGGCAATTGAAGAAGACCCTTATTCTATCCAGCAACATGAATTTCCTCGCATCAGAGATATCCCTGGAGGTGAGGAACCCTTTTTTGGAGATTGGTTGGATGGAGTTTGGTATCAAGTAATTGACACCATAAGGGAGAGGAGTTCCCTTAGCAAACTCTATGTGAAGGGGCATACCCAGTGCCGAAGCTCCCACACTGTGTGGGGTCTGGGGAAGGGGATTTTCTAGGCAGTCTTTCCCCTGCTTTGCAGAGAAGCTGATTCGAACCCGCGACCTCCAGCGCACAATGCAGAGACTCCACCAATGCGCCAGGCCCCCCTTCAGCAAACTCTACGTGAAGGAGACAAGCAAATCATGGATGTAAGATACTATTTTTCATTGGCTCAGCTTATGTTCAAAATCAATTATTTGACCTTCTTGCTTTTTATTTCAGCAAGGAATGTGATCCATAGCTCTCCTAGGTGAACTAGATTTCCACTACCACATGTTGGAAAAAGAATATGCATAGATTAAAAGGGATCTTGATAGTAGGTAACAATCCCATTGTGTTTTTAGTATTTTAAAGGATTTTGCTTGGTTTCATTATCTTTCCAAATTCCACAGAGTTTCAAACAATTAATGAAGCAAGCAAGGAGGATCTCCTCAAAGAAATGAGTAAGCAAAAGATCGAAATTACTGAGTTGAAACTAGAATTGAATAAGGAAAAAGACTTTTGAGATTGAACACTACGTTGTAGTTGAGTTTATTTCAAATTAAAACAACAAGCCAAGAAGATCACAATGCTAACAAAAACTTTAGTTGATAGGGAAGAGTATAAGGCTGAGCTTGAAGCCATCAACCGGTGAAACTATAATGTTCTAAAAACTCTCGAGGAAACTTGTGCAAATAAGTATTCATCTCATTGGTAATGGCTCATTCATTCTACTTTCAATAGAAATAGGAGTAAATTTGAACATTGCCCGATCAGAGTGGAGCAAATGAAATAATAAAGGGGTCAAGCTCTGAAGGAAGCTTAAAGAGAAGAAAGAGTAGCTTGAAAGGAAGAAAAAAATAATCAACAAATACAAAACCGGTTTCAACTACTTGGCAGAGCATCTTACCGAGAGCTGGTTGGGTGAAGGGATTTCCAATATAAAGCCAAAGAAATAACCCAAGAGTTAGACTCTATTGAGGCTTATTTCATTGTGTGGTGGATCAAGCTAAATCCCTTCATGACCGGTCGATGAAGATTAAGGAAGAGCAAACAATCAACCTAGAAGAAGTTGCGAAGATGAGTGCTCATACAATTCTGGCCAAGCGGAAAGCCATGTATCCTACTCTAATCTCCAACCAGTCATTCAAGACTTTGCTTGCATAGAGGAAGAGGCCCTTAATATTTTCATGGATACCGCTTCCAAGTCTGAGAAGGTGGTGGAAATTTTGGCTCTAAATGATGAAGATGATGACAAGTGATTTCCTTGTAACTAGTAATGTTTTGGATGCAACAAGTACCATATGAACATCTCGTATTTGTATGTTAACTGCTATGATGTAAGACTTATGCATATTTCTATGTCTAGTATTTTTTTAGTCTTTTATAGATCTACTGTAAAATTAAACTATAGATAGAAATACGGTATTTTATTAAAAAATAAAAATAATTAATTACATTAGTAGTTATTCTCCTCCCCTACCTGTTGACCAATGTGTTAGAGTACTGGTAAACAGAATATTTTTTAGATAATGGAACTAAGTTCCAGCCTCTACCATCCGAGGATGATACACAGCTGAGAGTTACGTACCAACCAAAGCCATAAGGCTCCCACTCTTACATCCAAAACAAGGAAATAAAAGCAACAAGGTTCAGCCCAACCAGGACGAACAACTACTAAAATGGAAAAGAAGTAGTACTAGGCTTCAATTCGATTCCAAAAGCTCCATCCAAACTTTTTGAAGACCGCCATAATCAATGTCTCCAAGCTTCGACATCCGCGATTGAACGCCGGTCTCTCCTCTTCCTTATGCATTAGAGACCACTGTCGAATCCAGTACGTCGCCCTGAAGATTACCTGAAGATATGAAGGAGACTTAGCCTTGTTAAAAACCATATCATTTCTATTCAACCATAAAGCCCAACAAAGCGCGGCCGCGCCTAATAAAATTTGGTTTCTAAGCTGAAGACACAATCTGTCTAGCCAAGAACCAAACATATTAGAAAAACTAGTCGGTGGTTGAATTCCAAAAGTAACAAACACAGTGTTCCAAACAAATCTCGCAAAATGGCAATCAAAAAACAAATGTTGAATAGTTTCTAAGGAACTACAAAAACAACATTTGACACTTCCTTGCCAATTTCGTTTAGCCAAGTTGTCCTTAGTGAGAGTCACTCCCTTTTGTAGGTACCATAAGAAAACCTTAATTTTCAATGGCATTTTTAATTTCTAGAGAGCGTTTTTTACAGGTATAAATCCTTGTTGAGTCATGCTCCTGTACATGGACCGAACTGTGAACAGGCCTTTTTGTTGAGGTTCCAAATAAACACATCCCTCCTATCTATGAGGTTAACCGAGACCACTTTTGATACTAAAACCAACCAGGACGCCCAATTTTCGTTTACCAAACCTCTCCTAAATGACACATTAAGTGGTACAGTCCGTAGGACATTTGCCACCGTATCATCTTTCCTCCTTACTAATCTATACAGATTTGGATATACCTCCTTGAAAGGCATGTCCCCTAACCAAGTATCCTCCCAAAATCTAGTTTGTTCCCCATTTTGCACTTTGAATTTTCCACCGACCAAAAAATCATCCTTGACCTTCAAAATGCCACTCCAAAAATGAGAGTCTCCTTGCCTGTATTTCACTTGTGACAGAGATTTGTTAGACAAATATTTCTTTCTTAGAAGATTTTGCCAAACCCCATCCTCGTTAATGAGCTTAAACAACCACTTGCTCAACAGACACCTATTTTGGATGTCTAGATTTTGTATGCCGAGGCCTCCTAGGTCTTTAGGTGTACATAATACACTCCACCTAGCAAGCCTATATTTCTTCTTGTGCTCATCGCATTGCCAGAAAAACCGCGAGCGATAGAAATCTAATTTTTGAAGAACTCCTCTAGGGACCTCAAAAAAAGATAGCATAAACATAACCAAACTTGTTAACACCGAGTTAACCAAAACAAATCTCCCTCCGACCGAAAGTAATTTTCCTTTCCAACTAGCGAGTTTTTTCTGGAACTTCTCCTCTATAGAGGCCCAATCTTTGTTCGATAATTTTTTATGATTCATGGGTATACCTAGATACCTAAAAGGAAGATCCCCCGACTTACACCCAAAAAGATGTACATAATCCTGTTCACAATCCTTCGCTTTGCCATAACAAAAAAGTTCACTTTTATGAAAGTTTATCTTCAATCCCGATAATTGCTCAAAGGTACTAAGTACTAATTTGAGATCTTTGGCTTGGATAATGTCATGATCCATAAAAAGGATAGTGTCATCCGCATATTGGAGGATAGAGAGACCCCCTCCACTAGGTGAGGAACAACTCCCCTGAATTTTCCATTAGACCTAGCCCGGAAAATCAAGGTTGCTAGCATATCCGCTACCAAATTAAACAAGATGGGAGACAAGGGATCACCTTGCCTTAGACCTTTTTTAGTTTGAAAGAAATGTCCTACCTCATCATTAACTTTAATTCCAACACTTCCACCACGGACGATTTGATCGATCCATTTGCACCACCTAGGTGAAAAACCTTTCATTCTCAACGCTTGTTGCAGGAAGGACCATTTTACTTTGTCGTAAGCTTTCTCAAAGTCTAGTTTTAAAATCACCCCATCTAATTTTTTCCTATGTAACTCATGAATGGTTTCATGTAAAATGACCACTCCTTCTAAAATATTCCTACCCTTCATAAAAGCCGATTGGGAAGGTTGAATCACTTTCTGGGCCACTAGGGCTATTCGGTTTGCCATCACCTTTGTAAAAATTTTGAAGCAAACGTTTAACAAACAAATAGGCCTAAACTGTTGAATCTGAGTAGCTTCCTTTTGCTTCGGTAATAATGTAATTATACCAAAGTTGAGACTGAAAAGTGGGAGATCACCTTTGTGAAAAACAGAGAAGAGCGGCAAGAGGTCCTCTTTTATCAAATCCCAGAATACCTGGTAGAACTCAGCTGGAAACCCATCGGGCCCGGGAGCTTTGTTATGTTCCATTTGAAAAATGGCTTCTCTAACTTCCTTCTCTGTAAAATCTGCGGTTAAGGCATCATTTTCTAACTGAGAAACTTGAGTGATGTCCCTCGTGAAGGACTCTATCATCGAAAAATTATTACTATTAGGATCTCCAAAAAGACCCTTGTAGTAATTGGTGATGAATTTCTTAAGGTTCTCATCTCCCTCGATTATTCCTTCCTCTTGCTCGAGCCGGAAAATTCTAGTTTTCCTATGTTTACCATTGGCCACCAAATGAAAATATTTGGTATTACAATCGCCAGATAACAACCTAGTTGTCTTGGCTCTTTGATACCATTTAATTTCTTCTTCTCGCAAAAGGGCAGCAAGTCTTTCCTTATAAAAGTTTTTAAGATCGACTTCCCTACTGTTGAGCGGCCACGACTCTGCCTTTTTATCCAACTCATCAGCTTTCCTAATCAACTCAGCCTTTTCTTTCTTATATTGGCCACTAACATTCTTGGCCCAACCCCTTAGGAATTGTCTAAGCCTTTGAATTTTATTCTGCCAACGCTGCAGCGGTGTTTTGCCTCTCCTTTCCTTTTTCCAAACATCCCCTACCAACTCATAAAAATCATCCCTTAACAACCAACCGAGTTCAAATTTAAACCCCAATTGCTTATTGCCATGAGTTCCATTACCGGTATCTAACAGAAGTGGAGTATGGTCTGAAATTTCCCTTGTCAACGCTTGTACCGTTGCAAGCGGAAACTTTGACTCCCATTCTGTACTCACTAATATTCGATCTAGCTTTTCATAAGTTGGTACTTCCCGTGAATTGGCCCAAGTAAACTTTCTATTTGAGAGCTCTAGTTCCCTCAAATCCAAGCTATCTACGATAGCATTGAACAAGAAGGGCCACCGATAATCATATCTATCGTTGTTCTTTTCATGCGGGTTCCTAATGATATTAAAATCACCGCCCACAAGAATTGGACCAACTTCTTTTGCACAAGTTTGGGCCAATTCAGCGAGGTAAGCTTCTTTAAGATCTGCTTGAGCAGCCCCATATGTTGCAATAAGAACCCAACGAAACCCATCTGATTTATTCCTAAGCCGAAACTTCACATAAAAGTCTCCCTCGTCAATGCTATCACAATCAAACACTTCCACATTAATCCCAAGGAGGATGCCCCCAGACCTACCATGAGGTTCAGTCCAGTGCCAAATGTATTCTTGCCCTCCACAAATATTTTTAAGCACAGGCTTTTGAAAATCTTTCTTACCTGTTTCAAGAAGAGCGATAAAGTCTAGCTTTTGCTCTTTTGACAAATCGGAAAGGAACCTATATTTAGCCAAGTCACTAAGACCTCTGCTATTCCAGAAGACTCCTTTCATTGCGAAACTCGATTATGTTTTTTAATCACCCGCACCTTCGGCTTCCTCTTTGCTCTAGTCAAAGGGAGAGATTTATTCTTCTTAAAAACAAATCTGAAATCATCACTTAGATGATCGTTTTCATCATCCAAACTTTCCTCCATCAGATCACCACATAAGTGACCAAGAGTACCAATATCTACGCCCTCAACTTCCTCATCACTTAATAAAACAGACAAAGACCTCACCTCCGTTCTAGACACCTTAGAACAACCTCTAGCTAATTCAACCTATTTCAAAAGATTAACAGAATTTGAAACTAAACTAGGATTACTCCCCAAACTAACACCTAAATCAGAAATAGTTGATGAGATATCAGCGACTGAATACGGAAGAAAAGAGAAGTCAGAAAAGTTACCGTCACTAAAATCTAAGTTCTTCCAAGCCGCCCGCTTTTTAGCTTTCTTCAAGGAGTCCACTTCGCTGTGCTTAGCCAGCCTCGGACTTGCACGCTTCGGCGTCATTCGAACCTCCTCAATGGCTGCAGCAGACACTACATTCACCATGTCCTGATCCAACCCACCTTTGCATTGACTGACCACTGCGTGCTTCTGAACAATTGCCGCACCCCCCTCGGTCTTGAACAAATCAGCGCCAGCCACTCCAGATGAGCCACCTGCAGCACAAACACTTCCAGCAAAACACCCGGCTTCACCCTGTTCACCAACTGGCACAAGACCACCTCCAAGCGGCGCCAACTGCAAATCAACTGCCTGAACCAACTGCACCTCACTGCTCTGAAACTCAACCCCAGCCGAACGCCCAACACAGTCCAGAGAAACAACACCAACATCTGAATTGACAACCCCTACCAAACCATCAAACCGCTGGTTGTCCAGCACAGGACCCTTATCCAAGTACTCAGCTCCACCATCAACAACACCATTGGAATTTCTGTCCTCCTCCCTAGCACCTGATGGCTTAGTTTTCCTAGCAATCTGATGAAAACGAAGGGTTATGCAAGGGGACGGGAAGAAGGAAGGTGATGGTAAATAGAATATAAGGAGATACATTAGATTTCCCTAGCCCTCCACCCCTCTCTTGCTGGTTTAGAGTAACAAATAGAGATGACATAATTTAGGCTCATTAAATGTAACACTTTTCAGTATGTTACCTTACAAATAGCAAGGGTTATGCAGAAAAAACCAACACTGGAAAGTTCCTTTCAGTGGGCATGACCACATGTAAAGAAGAACGATTTCGACTAAATAGTTTTCCATGTCTTGACCAGTATTAGTAAATACCAATATAGTGATCAATTAACATGTTAAACCCCCAGGTAAAAACCAGGTTGGTTGGGAAACACTAAGAGGACTATAACAATAAACTGAAAACACATAAATTGAACAAAGAAATTATTCTTTACTAATATAACAAAGTTTAATTACACATAAATCTTATGTAGTTGATCCATATTCCAAGTATTAGAAAGAACCCACCCACCATTGCTAGTCATACCACTCCTGGTCCTGTGACTTCAACCACCATGTAAGGTCCTTCTCATGTTGGAGAGAGTTTGTTCCAATTTGATTGACTTTGTATCTTTTTCAGAACTAAATCTCATATAGCAAAGTTGCAAGGTTGGACACTGCAGTTGTGGTATTTCCTTTAAGGATTGTCGTACACTGTCGATCAAATAAGGGCTTGATTCCTCCTCTCTTCGAGCAGATTGACATCATCAGTGCAGTGCTCTTCCTGATCTTGGTCATTATAAGCTTCAATTCTAGCTGATCCAATTTTCAATTCTAGAGGAAACATTGCCTCTACTCCGTAAACTAAAAAGAATGGGGTTTCACCTGTTTCACAACTAGTCATGGCACATGCAACCCAAAGTACAAAGGGTAATTCCTTAACCCAAGCCCTTGAGCATTTGATCAACTGGTCAAAGACTTTGATTTTTATCCCCTGCATAAAAATTTCATTAGCTCTCTCAACAGCTCCATTACTCTGCGGATGCGCTGCTTAGGCATAGCATAATTTTACACCCAATTGTTCACAAAACTCCGGGAATTTTGCACTTGAAAATTGGGTACCATTGTCGGTGTCTCGGTGATAATATGACTTGGGACACCAAATAATTTGTCATGAATTTCATAGCTGCTTTAGTAGTTATATTTATGACCGATTCAGCTTCAATCCACTTTGTGAATGTATCAATAGCTACAAACAAATTTGAAGCCTCCGGGTGCCTTTGGAAAAGGTTCCAGTATATCTAAACCCGAAGTTGCAAATGGCCAAGATAGAGGTATTGTTTGAAGTGCTTGAGTTGGTCAGTGTGTTTGTCTACTATAAATTTGACATTGCACACACTTAGTAACCAGTTCTTTAGCCTCAGAAAGGGATGTTGGCCAATAATAAACTTGAATATCTCCTGTCCCTAATTTGAATAAACGCCTTTGGAAACTGAAAGCGCCGCTTAAGTTGACGATCTTTTTATGGTACCTTAGGAGGGGCGTGGTTCTAACAAAAGACAATCTAATCAAGCGTAATTGGCAAGAGAGCAAGTCTTGTTGTTTTTGTCATAATGATGAGACAATTCAGCACTTGTTTTTTGATTGCCGATTTGCGCGAGCTGTTTGGGGTTTCTCTCAATTGGCGCTCAAGCTCACAAAACCTCAAAGTGTAGCACATATGTTTGGTAGCTGGTTAAATGGTATAACTCATCGTTTGCAATCATTAGTACTGCTTGGGGCAGCAGCAACATGTTGGTCTATATGGTTGTATAGGAATGATATTGTTTTTGAAAAGAACAACTCTTATTCTCCTTTGCAGGTTATTTATGCAGTTTCTCACCGTCTCCGTTCGTGGGCTATCTTGCAAAGACCGGAATTACAGGATACGGTTGTGGTGGCATCACGACAGTTGGAGCAGTTGGCGAAGGATTTCTTTACCCGGGCATATGGGTGGCAATCTAGTCTTAGGATTGAATGTCACTAGATTCTGCTCAGTTTTTTATTTTTCCTTACTCATAAGCTGTGTGCCTTTTTAGGCAGAGGCTGGAAGTTTGTTCCAAGAACGTGTATCAACTCGATGTAACGAACTTGGGATTAATAAAGTCTTCCTTATCAAAAAATAAATAAACTTGCTGAAAAGGCTTTTCCAACCATTGTTCTATATGAAGCACATACCCCACATACACCTCCATGAATTTCAGATAATAAATTAATACCATCTTTTTTATATATACACTGCAGGAGTACCCCCCCCCCCCCTGGTCCCTCTTTTTATAAAGGACTCCATCAACCAATGTACAAATTTTGGCTTTTCAGGATAATAGTTTGATTTCTATATCATCCTCCAGAAATTTTCCAATCTATAGATATTCATAGATCAAAGTCATCCAGGAATCCTCATAATCTAGGGAAAAACTTCTTATGAGGTTTCTTCTGATTTTTTTGATCAAAGAATGTTTGTCAAGCTGTTTCAAGAATGCTCCTTTCGTGAAAAACCAATCATGAGGAAGCTATTTTTGCCAACTAGTCTATAAGGAAATTATCTTTTCAAGGGATGTATTGCACTTGTAGATCATAAAAATGTTTTTCTAGCTTCCTTACTTCTGACAATATAAAGACATGGTGGCATTAGAGCATTGGTACTCTTTGCCAATTTGTTTTCCTGCTAGTTGAAAATTACCTTTTACCAGAAATTTGCGAATTCCTAGAGCTTTTGCTGCTCTATGACCAGCCAATAAACCCTCATACTCCACTAAATTGTTAGTAGTAGGAAAGTTTAACTTTATTGCATATTTTAAGGTTTCTTCAGTTGGTGAAGCCAAGACCACCCCAGCTCTTGTGTCGTTCAATGCTAAAGACCCATCAAAGTACAACATCCATTTTTCATGGAGCTCATACTCAGGACCTTGTGTTGATTTGAATTTGTCAATTCAGCCACCTACTACGACCTGGGATTTAATGGCTACTTGAAACAAAAAATGGAGATCCTGAGAATAAATCAATCCAACCAGTTGGTTTAGTAACGAAGATTGGACAGACCCTTCGAGGACAATGGGAAGGTTGTTCACCACAACCTTCTCATCTCCTACTGTTGCTCAGGGAGCTATGGTTTATATTTGCAAAACTACAATGGGTTTTGAGCTCCATCAAACTTCTCAAGGTTTCCTTGTCATAATTTTCTGGCCGTCGAATCGCCTAGAGCCTTGGGGAGAAAGTGCGACAACCACTTATGGCTGTATAATGCCATCTTTGGGTGTATGCAGGGTTATAATCATTTTGTGACCAATTGCGTTGAGAACCCGATACTGCATTTCTTGGACCCAACCAATCATACACGCTTATTCTATAATCTTGTTCAAGCTCTTCATTGAACCGGTCATAGAGATCTTCAGGATGAATACGTTCCCATCAATCATCATGCCTTGGCGATCGAATCTGTGCGAGAGGAGGGTGTTGGATTCTGTTCTCACAAACTTGTGGTCAGTGATTTGACCCTCAACTGGTTCATTGGCTGTGATAGCCCAAAAAAAATTTGAAAATTTCTTTTTTGCAACCCCCTTTTCTTTTATTTACTTTTGCTGTTGAGTTTTCTCTTGTTTTACTTTGGTTTGGTTTCTTTTTCCCTCCCCGATCCTCCCTTGTAGATCTTCAAGAGTCGGAGTCCTTAAACCCCTGCTCTCAGCATGAGTACCACCCCCTATCTGCTCAGCCCAACTACCCGACTAGCCACCAGAGTACCCAGCCGCCATCCACTCACTTGGAGCCCCCAACCGTGCCTTGTTCGCTTTGCAAAACTGAGCATGGCTCACCTATCGTGCACCAGTCTTGAGCTTGCCACCTTCTCACTATCTTCATGCATGAGCGTTGCATTGCTCACGCTGAATCACTACTAGCACATACCAGTACGTGTCACGCTTAAGCATGGGAGAGATCGAGCTCAAGAACCTATGCATCCTCATCTCTCATCACCTTTCCTCTCGCCACAGCCATAGCCCAGAGCTCTTCATTGTCACCTAGCGTGCTCTTTGGTGACCCTGTCCTTGTTTTCACAACCAAGAAGTCGCTAGAGTTGCCACCACCTTTTGTCGCATCTTCGTTTCCGCTATATAGGTATCTTGTTGGTGTTTGTGCACCTTCTAGATCATCTTCTCCAACCCATTCCCAGCCAAAAGTCTTTCAGCTACTGGTTTTTCTTCCCTCCCGAGAGCCCTTCTTATTTGTGTTTCCTCTTTCTTTCTTTGCTATGTTTTATTTGTGAGTTCCGTCATGTTGCAGTATGCTTAGTGCTTTCGTGTGTGCGCGCTAATTTTGACTAGACTGCCAGAGCCACCAGAGTCGAAGGAGAAGGTCTTAGAGATTTCACCACAACAATGATGACTATGAGTTGCAAGGCAAGTCATGATTCCTTGGTCATGCCAAGTCCCAGTAGTTGGTATAATATGTATGAGATTATTTTTTGTATCCTTATTTATCAAGTGCTATTTGCTATCAATTACTTTTGAATAATCATGCTTTAGTTATGTTCCTTCTTAAAACTCGACCTGCGGGGGGGAAGAATCCCCCCGGGTGTTTGCTTAAGAAGAAGGTCTTCTCACGCAGACCGAGAAAACCCCCGAACCCCTGCTCCACCCTTACACAGGGGACCATTGCCCGACCTTTGTGAGACGACCGGCGGATCCTTTGGGATCAACGCCATGGCGAGTCCTTAACCTGTGCTTTGGTGTGGTAGCAGGTGAGGGGATTTTTTTCCCCAAGCCTGAAATTCGCTCCCACTAGGAGTCGAACCCAGGACCTGGGGGGTGCTACTGAGACCTCTAATCACTCGGCTACAGGCCCTTTCGCGTTATGTTCCTTCTTACTATGTGATCGTACGACCATCCTTGATATTTGCTCCGATGTGGTTTTCCTTATGAGACTTAGGGTTAGGATGTCATATTTTAGGTCAGCACAGTGGCGGATCCAGGAAAAAATTTAGGAGGGGCTGAACAAAAGCGATACAGCGACATAACTCCACTATGCCCCTCCTACACCATACATCCATAGCTAAAAATTTATAAGGGGCTCCAAGGGTTTGGTAGCGGTAGGGGGGCTCGAGCCCCCCCCCCCCCACCCCACCCCACCCCACCGCTGGATCCGCCCCTGAGACTGGTTCACATGAAAGCAGAAGGATAGTGGGAAAAGTTATACAATTTACTCATGCTTCAATAATGCCAGAGATTGAGCACAACATGCATCTAAAAAAAGTTGAACAAATTAAGATTCCGAATTCCACAATGGCAGATCCTGTTGGGCACTTGGGCCATAAGTTTGTGACTCGGAGGGGGAGAATATGGCCGCCTCAGTAAAAGATATGCATGATACAAAATATCCACTTATCTCTAGTTCTCTACTTTTTTTGTCCATTTGGCCATTACATTAGTTGGGGCCTGTGCCTCCCTTCAAGCTTGGCCATTTGTTTGTGCACCGAATCTTCAGCCTATCTGTGTGAATTGCCGCTTATCTCCACAAGACTTTGACATGTTACTAGCTTGCTTTTAATTGCGTTGCAAAGGGGAGCTATCTTGACAAAAACGAGAAAAGGAAACAGGCTTTTTCTCTGGGGTTTGGCATGTTGGTACATCAGTGACTTTTGAGGTCATGGTTGAAATATGAAATCGTGACATGCATTTCGGAGGGGAAAAAACATGTACTAATCTGAATATACCTTGAAATGAAGAAGTTATTGGGTGTAACAAGGTTTTGGTACAAATTTAGACTCGCTAGTTTAATACCCTGAAGGCCTGAACTGTTGAGGAACCGTCGCTGGTGAGTCCAGTTCGATCGATTCCTCCTATGTAAAGAGACAGATCAAACACAGAACAACCACAGAATAATGCAAGAATTCAACACAAGAGGTGAGAGGAAACTCCTTTCTTTAGTACTTTCTTCTCAAAAGGTGTACAAGTGATGACCATGAGACCCCCTATTTATAGACTAGTAGAGAGTGCGCACCAATGGGCTGGGCTTGCAGGCCCAGGTCCAGGTTTTTGAACACTCCCCCTTAGGCACTCATCTGACATGATCATGCCTCATCAAAACTCCATAAAAACCCAGTGGAAAAAATTTGGAGAAAGAGTACATGATATATGTAATGTTGTGTTGCACAAATTGCCTCATTAAAAACCTTGGTCGAGAAATTTCAGGAAAACTCATCAAGGGAAAAAAGTACAATCCACCCAATTTCATTCAATCTACAGGATTTATTCTTTGGGTACTCGATTTTAATGATCAAGTTTTAATAATGAACTCGTGAAAAGTCTCTCTCTAAATTCTGTACTTCTCTAAGTCTCATCATTCCAATTCTACGTACACATCTTTCAAAATTAGATGCTGAAAGTGACTTAGTGAATAAATCTGCAATATTTTCACACGAATTAGTATACAATATCTTAATTTCATCCAAATTTTGCAATTCATGAGCATAGAAAAACTTAGGGTTGCACTCATTGTAACAGCCCAGCTGTTTATTTCAAAATTTTCAATAAAAAATTAAAAATTTATTTGATGTAAAATAAAATCAAGTGTTCTTTGGTTGGTTGAATTTTTGAGATTTTATCTGCCTATTTGCAGCTTTTCAAAAGGCTTTTCTTAAAACTAATTTGACTAAAAACTTAAAAATATTATTAAGTAAAAGATAATTTGAATTTCTATAAAATCCTAGTTCAAATTAATTATTTTAGATCATTTGGCTTTTATCATGATTTTCTGTGCTTTTCTGGCTTTTAAAAAAATCAATTTCAAAGCTATAAAGTATTTTTGTACAAATTAAAAGACCAACTTTAAATTGAAAATATTTTTCCTAAGTCTAAAATATCTCCAGGAATTTTTTATGAATTTTTCTAGAATTGTTAGACTTTAAATATTATTTTCTGAGTATTTATAAAGCTATCTGGCATTTCTGAAAATTAAAAACGAATTTAAAAGTCAAAATCCCCTCCATCCGCCACGTGGCGCTCCCGGATCGCATCTGCCCCTCAGTTCGATTTAATCCGGGCCGTTCCCATCCACTTACTCTTTCAATTTGAATCCAACGGCCCGATCTCCTCCTTGTATGCGTGGCTCAAATCCGGCCGTACGCCCCTCCCCTTCTCTTCTCTCTCTATCGCCGACACGTAGGGCCCGCATGTCAGGCCCTTCTCCCACCTCCCCTTCTTCCTCCCCTAGCCGAGCCACCATGAATGCCCCCGAGCTCTTAACGTTCGGCCGTTTCTCCGCCTTTAAGACCCGGAAGAATGCGCATTTAAGTGCCCTTTTACTTCCGCCCCCACTCCGGCCGTTTCTCGCGCCTTTAAACCCCCATTTCCGCCGCCGCCACCCGTTTCCGATTGCCTTAACTCCGGCGAGCCTGTTAACTTTTCCCTGCCCTATAAAGGCCCTTTCCCGAGCCGCCCTCCCCTTCTTTAGTCGCCGCCCGTGCGCCGAAGCCCTTCTTCCCCTCTTCCCCGCGCCCTAGCTCCCCACGCCGTGTCTTCCCCTTCCGCCGCCCGTGCGAGCTCCGGCGAGAAATCGCTGTCGCCCCGGTCCCTCCCGCGCCTTGCCGTCGACGTCTTCGTGACCCCCAAGCGCCGGCGACCACCTTCCCCCTCTCCACCGAGCGACGCCACCACCGGAGCCCCGTTGCCATCGAGACCCCGTGCACCGCCGCCGCTAGACCTCGCCGCCGGCCCCCTTCCCACGCCTCACGGACCCCGCGCCCAGGTGAGCCCAAACCCCCGCCTTCCCCTCTTGCCGTTGCGCATCACGGCCGCCACCGCCGGGCACCGGAGCGCCGACAAGCCGCACCGCCCGAGCGCCGCCTTCGGCCGGCGCTGCCCCGTCAGCGTGCGCGCCCGCGTGGCCGCTTCGTCAGCAACCGGCTGCCACCTCCTCCCTCTATGCCACGTCGGCCGTGGACCGAGTCCACGGTGGACCACACTGACCTGTGAACTCAGTTCACCGTGAACCGGCCCCACTTGTCATAGAAATAACCCCTTTTACAGTATAAAAATAATTCATCCAGAAAAATAAAATCGATGCTGACGTCATAAAGATGATTTTTCAGTATAAAAATAAAACAGAAACCCAGTCTTTTTCTTTTTCTTTAGATTTAAACTTCCGAAAGCCCTAACTTCCTCATTTTAACTCCGATTGAGCCTATTAAAATTTCTAAATTCATCAAAAATTCCAATCTATCCATTTATGCCACACATTTGAATATTTAAAGTTTATTTGGTATTCCAAAAATTTAAATTTCAAATTCCAAAACCCAGTTCTTTTTCCAAGTCTCAATTCCATTCCAAATGTCCAGTTCTCTTCCAAAACTCAAAATTCGAATCTTGAAAAATTCAAAATATTCATAAAAATATTTGTTCTATTTTTCTAAGTCTAGCTATTATCTTTTTCTTGGCATTTCTATCTTTTTATAAAAATAAAAACAGAAAAAGAAAACCTTTCCCCAGAAGTCACCCATCCGACATCTTCCCTATCAACAGCACGCTTAATATGTGATTTACCAATCCACAGTTGCCACTTTTCCCTCTTTGTTCTTTTGAATGAATCATGTATTGCTAGCATGTTATTCTTTACTCTACTGTTCATCTTCCAGCAGCCTTCCCCGCTTGTCTCTGTCCTCGCAGCCTCTTCAATCGGGCACACGAGCGAGCTATGCATGCAAAAACCATTTCCCTCCCATTAAAGACATTAAGGGCAGTAAGAAATGTCTTTAACTACTACTAGAAATGAATTATTTAGCCATTATTTCAACCGTTTTCATCCACACCGATACATAGTGAAGTCTCCAACTCAAAACCGTTGCCATCAATTTTGTTTGGCTGATCAAATTCCTTGCTTTCTTCTCTTTCTTTCCCTTCTTGCTGTTCGCTGCATGCATGGCTGAACACTACTCTGCTACTCTCTCTCCTCTTCCATTGAATACCTTGTTGTTCTTCAGCCGAGCACTCACAGGAGCAAGTCATGCAAGCAAGTTCTTCAGCCGAGCACTCACAGGAGCAAGTCCTGGACTAGTGCGATTTACAGAGGGTTCTAGAGTTGTTGCTCTGAGTCCCGACAGTCATGCGGACCGGCGGCGGTGGTGCTTGTGCGGGAGCGGCATCAGCGGGAAACCCAAGGCGGCAGCAGTGGCGTCAGTTTCCCCCGTGGTAGCGGTGGCGCTCATGCGGGAGCGACGACAGTCGGGAGCCAGTGACACGTGCGAGTGCTCAGGAGTGGCGGCGTTCGTGCCAGCGACGCACGAGAGCGGCGGCGCGGCTCTAGGCCGGCTGCGACCGAGCGGTGGGCCGGTGGCACGGCTCAGAGCCGATGGTGGCCGAGTGGCGACACGGTCCATGCAGGGCGCGCGGCGCAGGAGCTAGCAATGCAGTCACATGCAGGTAGCGGCTGGCCAGGCATCACACTTTTGGCCAGGACACGACACGGAACTCGACCGCGTTCATGCGGCGAGGGCCGCCATGGCTCGGCGGCGCAGCCACGTGCGGGTGGCACAATGACACAATGATGCGTACGTAAGGGCTGGCGAGTCTAGTCCGATCGATTCCTCTTATGCAAAGAGACGGATCAAATACAAAACAACCATAAAATAATGCAAGAATTGAACACAAGAGGTGAGGGGAACTTCTTTCTTTATTACTTTCTTCTCAAAAGGCTTACAAGTGATAACCATAGGACCCCTATTTGTAGACTAGGTAAGGGTGCTCCCCAACAGATTTCCCAACATGAACTACGGAATTCCTTCTCCCTAAAACGAAGCTACTGAATTAATTCCAGGAGTGGGATCCAAAACCTGACAGGAACTGTTGATACTGCTGAATATCTCGTGTACTTGGCCATAACCCAAGCTGGAAAATGATTGGTAAATGGTAATGTTCATTTTAGGCTGCATGCATATTGCACAGGGCAAAAGAATTGATGAGTTGCTGCGTTTGGTGCAACTGTGCAAGCCATATGTACTGACATGACATCCACTTGTTTCAATCAGCCCCACCGATTCGGTGGGTTTGGTCCTACAACCCACACGCTTGTGCCCGAGTTTTCCAATGCATGGATGGCTTAACCACCCAAGCAACACTTGTCAGTCTATCTGGCCCTTTGCATGCTTGCAGGCATTTGCAACCTCATGGGGGTTGTTTTGCTGTCGACCCATTCTTTGATGCGTGCGGAACATTGTTTGCGTTTTGCCTCCGTGAAGCATTTGGTCGCATATGGATGTGGCCAAACCAATAACAACCGCATATATATCCGATGCGCGTCATCTCAAGGGCGAATCTTATGTGTAGCCTACGTCCCATTAAGAGTGTGAGACTGCGTACTCCATCCGATCTTGATCATTGTAGAATCTAAATAGGTAGAACTTATAAAGTAGGATTCCAAATCTTGTAACCTCTAGAATCGCGAATATCAAGGTACAATCTTATCACAATCCCATGATCCCGATCCTAGTTATACAGGAACGGTTCCTCCTAGGATCCCGATTGTAACTGTTAAGGAACCGTCGCTGACGACCAGTCTGATCGATTCCTCTGTTTAATACGAAATAAGATCAATCACAGAAGACAGAATAATAGATTGAAAACACATAGAGATGTAGAGAGAACTCCTGATCTTTCTTTATTGCTTTTGATTGCATCAGTACAAAATCTTCCTCATATGCTACAGGTGCTGCAGAATAGGAACCCGGACACATACATTCCTATGAAGGATAAGGCATCTAGAAGACCACTAGGTTTCATGATTTTGCAGAGGGTCTTCTTAGCTTTCGGTGCCTACATTGATGCTTTCAAGCCCATGTTGTCTATGATCTCAGTTGACAGGATATTTCTAACTAGGAAACACAAGGGGCAGATTCTAACAACAATTGGCATTGATGGCAACAATCAGATTTTGCCCTTGGCCATCATATTCGTTGAAAGTGAGAATTTCGACAACTGATTGTAGTTCCTTTGACATCTGAACAAAGGAGTAGTTAGGGCATATCCTAATGTCTGTATAATCCATGATCCAGCCATTCCTAGGGCAGCGCAACTCGAATACCTCACACCATTGCTGAAGTTTGACCATCCCCATATGACGTGGAGGACCTCGAGGAACATCAAATGCTTCTCCCATTGAATCGAGGCCGAGCCATTGGATAAGTGGTTCTTGTTGCACAACACAGACAGTACAAGGTACAGTATAATGATCACTAACCTTGCAAAGTGTACAACTGGGTTCTTTGCAAGGTTGTTGAATTAGGGGCCTTCGTTCTCAGCCTCTCGTCACCATCGTGGAAGGCATTTTGCATGGTACAATCAGATATTTTAGGAAAAGGCATACAAATCGGCACTTCATGCAGCCAACCCATATACACTGTAATGCTCAAAGATTACAGCATATATGTAGGCCAAGACCGAGAAGGGTCAGTCGCACATAGTCTTCATGATGGGCAATACGGAGCATCGTTTCAACGTGATCCTTCAAGACAGAGCCATATTTGGGATGGCTCGCTCTCTTGTTACTCACGAGGTGTGCCTTAAAGATTATGTGAATGAACATAGCTGCATATGCAACAAGCCAAATCTCCTTCATAAGCTATGCTCTTATGTCCTCACCGCATACGAGACTATCAACATGGACACATCGAACTTCCTGTCGAAGTACTTCATGAAATGAGGGTGTTGTAGGTGTGGTTCAGCAAGCTAAGAGGCTTCAGGGTTGTGGGTAACTTTGCCACATTGGATGTTACACAGAAGACTTGGATTCTAGATCTTGACCTATTGAAGGGTGGGAAGGGCCATCGGCAGAGTCGTTGCATTAGAAATGATATGGATGAAGGGGAAGTTGGAGCAACGGGTAGACATTGCAGCCACTGTGGCCAGGAAGGCCACACTGCGAGAAGTTGCAAGGCGGCTGCCGATGAGTAGGAATACCGACGTGAAGTGCAGCACCACTTCTTATTGTATGTGTGGTGGTACTAAGATTATAAATGTTATCATATTGTAACTTGTATTTCAGTTGTTACTTTGCTTGTTGTACGCAGTGTTGAACTAATTGCATCGTAATTGCAAACTTTAACTTTATTTGCAGTGTCAATCTGTCGTCATTACCAATGTTTGCAAAGTAGGATGCGATCTCACTCCGCAAAGTAGAACGTGACCTCACTCTGCAAAGTAGGATGTAACCTCATTCTGCAAAGCAGGACGTGACCACCCCTACGATATATGGATGCTACTATCACGAAAGAGGTGGGGGCCAAAGAGGACTGCGAGGGCCGTGAAAGGTGCCTCGAAGACCTGCAGCTCAATCGTCCTCACAAATTGTTTTTGAAATTTATCACACCACAACAAAATACAACAATCACAAAATGTTATTGCGAGTCTAACAGATTTTGTACCCTTGAGGATTTACAAAAATCACAAACGGATGAACCTATCTTGTCTGCCCTTTTATTTTCAAAAAATAACAATCTACAAACAAGATTTACTAAATGTATTACCTACAAAACTTACCATTATTCTCCTACAATTATTTCCATCGGATTCATAATATAATAATATAATTATTTTAAATCGCCCAACCAATGCACTACTTGTCGAGTTGCTACACCACCATTGAGCTACTAGGACTAGTCGCTTAGTAGTTGGATGACTATCCCTAGTTGCTCAACTGGTTGGCGACTTGGGCACTTGGCATGCAACCGTTGGACGATTAGTCCAAGTTGCTCAACGGTAGAGCGACAGAGAATTATTAGTGTGAAATAAAAACGAAGGTATATTATTGTAATTTAAAATAAAAAATAGATTATTTAAAAAATTCACAATTTTCGGTTAGACACAAAGGAGCATTTTTCTGAACCGCAAACTATATTTTGACATGTAGTTAAAACCCAATTTGGAAAGGGTAAAAGATAGAATCCAATTGGTGGGTACACTCACAGTGCTACTATGATTATGGAGAGATTGGAATGGTTTGTAAGTCTTGTCAATTCTTCTTTTTTTTTCACAATCTTGTATGTAGTTCCTCTATTCACGCGAATATAGATTATCGTGGGTTTTGTACGGTTAACCTTTTTATGCTTTGGCTATTAATATATGTTAAAATATATATAGACTGACTACATAAAAATAATACTGTTGGATTTATCTTACAAAATTCTTTCATAATATATATTTTTATTATTTTTACTAGTATATTATGAATAAAATCATAGTCAAAGTTTTATATTGAAGACCGTAAAAAATAAAAAATGAACTACATTAGTAGACGAGGGAGTATGTGTATAGTTCAGTCCGGATGCTTGCACCAAATATTTTGCCTTGTGGCCAGAATGCTTTGCATGCGTGAATCTATATGCTTCTCTCACGCAGAATCAAGTGGCACAACTGACAATCTGAGTGAAGAGAGAATTTTGATTCAGATGTAAGAGAGATGTACATGGCCTCGCAATGGAAGCACTACGGAACCATTTGTGTCCAGAACATGTCAACATTGCGCACTTCGGATCTTCGTTAGTTCCTAGCAACCTAACAAGATTACAAGACTCAATGTCACTAAGCATCACTTTTACAAATATCTTAAACGTTGACCATGCAAATTGAAGCTTCTTAGATATGAATGGAAATGTTTGCTGCGTTCGTAACCTTAACTAGTATATGAAAACTAATTTGTACTCCCTTTTGCCCATTTTATAAGGAGTATTTTCATAGGACAAAAAAGGTTAAGAAAACTCAGCGTTTAAGAAATTCACAAGAAAAATAACTATAATACCCTTCCATGAAGTTTTTCGGAAATACAAAAGATAATTGTGTGGGTAGGCATGCATAAATGCTTAGGTAAAAGGTTAAAATAAATTAGGGTAAGAAAGATAATCTAGCATTAAATTTTGCGAACACACTTTATAAAATAGAATAAGCTTGGAAAACTAATATGCCTAAAATGGACCCGATGAAGTAATTGCGAAAACAAGCAATTTGGCATTTTTTAAGACTTACCCTGCTTATCTCACTCGTGAAATAGGTATTTGCAAAACATTTTCAGAGATGAAAATTTTGCAGTACATGAAGGGTCAATGGAAGACTTACGGAAGTTCTGTATCGTAGATCATTGAACAATTTAAGTCTAGTTAATTAGTTTAAGAACTCGTGCTATAAGTCTCAAGCCTTGAGGCCTGGTCAGGTAAAGGATTCTGTTAAACGATCCTTGTTACAAGTCTAGTCAAACCTTGGAAAGAGGAGATAATGCTGAAGTTTGAGCGGGAGTGTCAATTCTTGACTATACATTTAGTCATTCTCCAATATCCATTACTCAGAGTTTGAAGGGAGAATGACGACGAAACATTGTAGAGTTATTCGAAGAACCCCTGGCAAAAAATGATCAACATAGATGATTTATAAAATAATTTTTAGTTAAATGCATGTCACCATATTTTAGTATTTATCTCGCTTTTCTCAAACAAGAACATACTATATATGATTAGAAATGTTGCTAAGAACTTGCATATCCTCCTAAGATCTAATTTTGTTGAATTTGTCCCCTCCCAGACATGGCTGTACTTGTGTTTTAACCTGTAAGTAAGTAAACCTACACAAGCAAAAGAAATATTAAAAGGAAATTCACGTCAAAGAGATCAGGTGCACAAGCAGTGGCGTAGCCAGGATTTGTAGCTATGGTGGTCCATTGTCTAAAATTTATTTAACCGCTATAAATTTAACATATCGGTACACAAGTATATGAATTATGAAATGCAATTAAGGGAAAAAGGACATACGAACTTCATAAAATAGACGAATATAGCTTTCTTAACATAGAATTGAAATATTACATACCCATAGTAGTTGAAGAACAGTACGTCACTACTTCTTCTTCTTGTTAGGATATAAAGAGAACATCACATTAATTTTATATTAGAACATTAAATACATTCTATATTTATGGACAAAGCTATTTAAAAAATACATTTTATAAAGGAGTAGATCAGAAGAGTTTGCTTGCATGGGTAACTTCCTGAAAGCCACATTTGGAGCAAACGCAAGCTAAGACAACAAATACCTACCTCGGCAAATTTACGAGACTGTTTACACCGACTTCTGTTCACAGAAGAAAGAAGGTAATATAAATATTTAACTTTCTAAAATAATTTCTCTATTTCTCTCATCCTGAAAATAAGTTATGGGACACAGACATATCACTACCTCACTCTTCTCGCTCCTGTCTCGCACACGCATCTCTTTTTTATTTTCCCCACCACTCGTATCCTCCCACTAAAAGCTTTTTTTAGTCATTACTATTTATTTTAGCTAAAAACCATCAACTGTCGTTCAATATGAAATCGCCAAGCTAGTCATCGATTTTATTGTACATCTAGATGCCAAACTAGCCAACGATTTTACTGTACATCTAGATTCCCAAGTTGCGTGTCATTAGCTTGACACATATAGAGCAAATTAAATGATTTAGCGGGAGGTAAAATGTAGCTGTGATTCAACAAGTTTTTGCATTATGATCAAATACATGAAGGCCTCATTATCCGAGCGCAGGGTGGTCCGCGGCCCACAGGGACCACCCTGTAGCTCCGCCAGTGTGCACAAGTTGCAAGACTTTCTCAATACTTTTGCTTCTGGCTTCTTACTTTCATCTTTTTCTAATGATATGAATTTTTAGGCTTTTTTTTGCCTTATTCTTTTTATTATCTGTGATAATATAACTTTTTTCTTTTTTTTTCTTTTGAAATCTAATTACGCTGAAAAAGTTATCATCAACTAAAGTATATTTTCAATTGTTATAGTGTAAAATAAGGCATAACCTAAACCTTTTAAGCCTAAACGAGCACCAACTTAATCTATTTAAGGCTTTTTAAGGTTGCCAAGCCGCCACGGACAATTGAGACAATTGAGTGGCAGGAAGGGTTTATTTTGTGGAAATAAGTTTGGACGTACTCATGGCTGGCAAGGTTCACTTGCAGCGTGGCCAAGGATAGCATGCTAGGCAGAGTTTATTTTTGCAATTAAGTTAGGTCGAGTTTTTTAAAAAAATATTGAAAATATTTTTATTTATTAAAAAGTTCACAAGTTGCCTGCATTCGAGTAGTATACTCTCCACTTATTAGACCGACTGCCACGACGCATGGAGGTACTATTCATGCGAAGCTGACTTTTGAAACAGTTAAGACTTTTGTAAGAATTTTGGAGAGGAAGGAATATAAATATATAGGATTTTCTACAAAATTCCTGCGAGAACCATTTGCTCCAAACAGGACTTCTCCGTTTGCTCTTAAGTCATTACATGTGAAGCTGACTTCGTTCTTCGAAATTAATTAGCGTTCAACGACGTGCTGGTTGGTTGCTGGCTTGCTGCCCCCCTCCTTTTCCTGTTTTAATTTCATCATTGTTCTTTCTATATTTAATTTATATTCTGTTGGGTTCACGTCAATGTCGAACAATTGTTTCTGAGCAGTGGGGATGCCAAGGTAACTTTGAAAGTCGCACATCCTTACCGTTTGGATCAAGTCAGAAAGAAAATTACGAGGAAAAAAAAGAATACTATTAGATATGGTCACAAGTCGCAACGAAGCTCACGGTGGAGACCGAAGAATTGAAAAGCAATTATGAACGTGAAATTTTCCCGTGCCAATAACCACAGGATTTATTAATAGCTGGCAGCGATAATCACCTCTGAAAGTATTTCGGATCTACAAGAACGTAAATCTATACTTCTACTGTTCATCAAGATTTGAAAAACTATATGCTTTATATTTGAAAATACACATTTCCTTCTTAAGAGTAGGAATAACATGCGTTTAATACAAGACGGAGGGCACATATTCAGTTTCACAGTCGACAGGCTACATTTCAGCCAGCCTCTTTATCTAAAACTCTGGAAAAGAATCCTACTTTTTTTTTCAAAAAAAGGACACCTTAATAAGTAAACAATTGCCGCCGGCCTCTTCCCCGCAAGGAATTCTTATATTCGCTCGCCCTTCACTCACAGCAGCAGCAGTCTTAACCTCCCCTTCCTTTCTCTCCTTCCTCCCATCTCCCACCGTCTCTCCTCACTCTCGTCTGCTCCCGAACGAATCCGTCTCACCACCCGCGCGCCCGCCTCCAGCAGCCATGTCCATCCCCGGCGTCGCCTCCTGCGCCGACGACCGTTTCTACTGCCCCCCGCCCCGCCGCCACCTCTTCCAGCAGCAGCCACCGGTTGTGGCGACCGAGCAGCCCGCGAAGCCGACGCCGGAGCTCCGGCGGGACCCGCCGCCGCCGGAGGACGAGACCAACCTCGAGAGGTTCATCGCCTCCACCGCCGTCCGCGTGCCGGCGCAGCGCCTCACCCGGGTGCGTCCTCGAGCTCTCGCGCGCGGCTTGGGGTTTTGGTGCCCGGCCTCTTGGTGGTAACTGACGAGTTTCGTGGGGTGTGTGCGCCTGCAGACGACCGCGTGGCCGCGGGGGAGGGGAACGACGGGCGCGGCGTACTACGAGCTGGCGGATCTGTGGGAGGCGTTCAGGGAGTGGAGCGCGTACGGCGCCGGCGTGCCGCTCGTGCTCAGTGGGACGGACGGCGTCGTGCAGTACTACGTCCCCTTCCTGTCCGCTATCCAGCTCTATGCGTCCCGACCGCCTCCATCGAGCAAAAGGTATAACCTTTTGACCAATTAGGAAACTGGCAATTGATCATATACCCTCCATTTAGATGGAAATTGAGGATTTACCCTAGACTTATGATGACCCCACGCGTCATTGAGATGTGGAGGGTAAATTCTCAATTTCCCAACTAAAGGGAGGGTATATGATCCAATCTCCTATTAGGAAATGTGTTTTGTTTGTTGGAGCGGCACTATTGTAGTGTTGGAACTTGGAACGGCACATTGGTTGCCTAAGCGTACTTGATGGAATTCACCTAAAAAAGATTATCTGACGCAATCCGTGAATACCGATGGAGCATTGTAGAATCAAATGGGTTGAACATTGCTGGACAATGGCTGACTCTGTTTTGTTGTTGTGGAGATGTTAGGTCGTGCAGGTTGGGAAGGGCTATCATCTGTCATCATGTGTGAAATGGGGGACTTTCCTTTTTTGTTCGTTGATAATAGATTTTCCTTCATACTCCCTCTGTCATAGTTTATAAAGCGTATTTTCTCTTGACATATAGACTAAAGAGATAGTAAAAATAACTAGATTACCCCTAATTATTATCTCTAAGTACTATATTTAATATATGTATATAGAGAATAACAAATAAATCTGCTTATTTATTAGGATTATAAAGAAAATACCATACTAATTTTATATTGGAACATGAAATTCGCTCTATATTTATGGATAAATTCATTCAAAAATACACTCTGTAAACTTGAGTGGAGGGAGTACTAAACTCAATAACTTTTACGCACCACTAGTATTAGTGGTTGTAAATAGTGTATCAAGATTTGCAGTGGAACTATAAAAAAAACATTTGGATGGAGAAGTGAGGGCTGAACTTTGACTTTCAAGTAGTATAAAAGTTGAGGTCTACGTTGCACTGATACTTCTGAAAATCGGCGTATCAGTATCGGATACTGATACAGCTTCGATACGGCCAGATATGTATCTTACTCGTATCGGTGATTTTCTAGTTTTTTTTAAAAAAAGAAAATAATTTTCGATACTCTGTGGATACTTTTCTGATACCTCTCAACCCTTACCTCTTATTCCACTCGTTACAAAGCCGTCTGTTCACTCATTCTATTCCTACAGGCTCACGCAATTCCTCTAATCCCCGACGCCGCTTCCTTGCTTCTTTGCCCACACCGCTACTACTCCCTTGCACTCGCTAGCCACCGCTGCTCCCGTTCCCCTTAGTCCCCAGATCCGACAACTAGATTTGGAGATGGGAGATGGAGGAAGAAAGTCCTAGTTTTCATATATCACCGCTTGGTAGGCATTGTTGGCTAGTCACCACCTCCTCCCAGTTTGGTCTCGTCTCCCCTCTTTTTGCTCTCTTCTCTTTATTTCTTCTCTGTGCTTGTTGAGGAAGGAGAGAGTGGGATTAGTGTGGGGTGGTGGCTGGCGGCTGCAGATAGGAGTAGAGAGAGATCGAGATGGATAAACCTAAGTGGCTGGCTATGGTGGGCTAGTATGCTCGTATATTGTTTTGTACAAGTGAACTGGTGGGTTGCTCATTGTTGGTGGGTTGGTTGGTTATGATCTAGCGATGATCTCATTGGGCTGCCTATTTCCTTATAAGAAATTAGTCATTTTTGTATTTTTAATTTTTTTATCATATATATACATGCGTATCAGTGTTTTTGGAGAAATGGCATATCGCAGTATCGTGGTATCGCATATCCGTATACGTGTCAGCGCATCCGGGTAACCTAGGCTGAGGTGCACATCTGGCTGCTGATGAGTAAGGCTTGCATTTTTGGCTGTGCTAATTCAACCTTTGTAACTTGAAACATATAATATAGAGCAGTTTTCCTATCCTTGAGGAGGTACCAAGAGGTACAAGGTACCAAGAGGTACCAAATTAGATCCAGCCGTTCAATCAGTGTGATCAACGGCTCAAAATTTGGTACCTCTTGGTATCTTGTACCTCTTGGTACCTCGCGTCCAGTACCACTAGGTACTGCCAAATCTCAGCCGTCTGATCAGTGTGATCAACGGCTCAAATTTGGTACCTCTTCCCCCTCATGGATGGTAAAATTTCCCTATAATATATGAAAGAAGGTCTCTTATGATGTCGCATAAGGTCGTGTCTCATGGTCTGGCTAGCTGTAGGGAAGCATGGTATCATGGACACATTCATGACTAGGCTTATTGGGGTGTGAAATTGTGCTTCCCTGAAATAAGAACACTGCATTCTGGCAAATTATGCATACAAGTGGTCTTTAGAGGCTATATTTGTTAGTTGGAGCCTCTTTCATTATGGGAATAGCCACTTTCTTATATCTTGAGCAGGGTGTGATGCTTACTTTTAACATGCATCGTTAGTAGTGCCTATGGCTGGTCTTTGCAGTCCATCCCAATTTCTAAATATGAGTCTAAATATTTTCCAATTTTCTTTAGTTAGGCTTGGATGGGTGTTGGGATGCACCTTTTTTGTTGTACAATGTTTATTTCTTTTTCTTCAACATTACTTCGGAATTCCTTTCTAAAAATTGTCTCATTTGTTGCATAGTTGTACTGTTATACTAGTAATACTAATAATTCAGGCAAGGTTTCTTATCTCGGTAAAATGCATCGAAATCTTCTAGGATGATTTTTCTTCTTTCAGCAGATCAACTTTTCATGTGGTATCTTGGTGTTTCGTTGAACTACATTTCCTATCCTTATTAACAGTGAACTTATTATTTGTTCCATGTCTAGTTATAATAAAGAACATGAAGCAACCATGTATTGCTATAATGTGGAATAACTTTTCGAATGTTAACTAAAGTTAGTTTAGGTCATGTTGTATCTTCAACTGAATTTCCATAGGATGTTTTACCTATTGTGGGATTTAGTGTGATGCTCAGCATCCAGAATAATGGTTTTTTTTCCATTACCATAGTTTGGTGCATTGAATTACTAGCTGGTCACTACAAACTTGCCTGAAGCGTTGTAAGTGATATTGTTCACCTATGATCATATTCAGTGCATGTTTGGAACACAGGAATTTCATAGGAATTTCGCAGAAACAGTTTAATTCCTGCATGAGTCTGGAACTCTGGATAGTCTCTTCGTTCTAAATGGGCCCTCATTTTCTTTGTTCTTTTTTCATTTTCCAAGTGATATTATATAACTATGATTTTTGTTTGCAGTACTAATTCAAAATAGCCTGTCAGCTAGAATTGTTAGAATCCAGATAACCGATTGTGTGTGTACTGTTTTGTCTTAGTGAAGATGCAGGTCGCCTAGATTGCAGCTTGACTGAGAAGTCTTTGGTTGGCTTCCTCAAAGTTCAAAGCTACATAAATTTATAATTGGGGCTTCCCTCAATGGCATGATTTTTTAGATCCTATAGAACATAATTTCCCCAGAAGGTTCTGATTTGCTATTGTTTGGACGGTAATCTAAGTGCTTTTAAGGTTGCTTATGGAAAAGGTCAAACAGGACATCTGTACACACTAAAAGAAACTAGTTAGCAGATAGCAATAGATTAGAATGCTTGATCGTGTTTGGATCTTGTCAAGTGGAGACATCCTAAAAACAATGTATGCTATTTTGTTGTGCCGTACATCAAACTCCATTTGATTTACTAGTATTGCTGTACTTTTCTAGTTATGTTGCCCTATGTGATGATGATATTAGGAAACTGCCCTTCGTTTTCAATTTCAGACGACTGGGTGAAGACAGTGATAGTGACAATGCTCAGGACACAAGCAGTGGTATAAGCAATGAGAGTGACCATGAGTGGCTCATTGGAATAAGAGGCCCAAGTTTAGTGAACAATATTTCTGCTGATCAAGAAGGTTTCTCCAGTGATGACAGTGAGTCTGGCAACCAGGAATCGTACCCTGTTTTCCAATACTTGGAGCATGATGCACCGTATGGGAGACAACCTTTAGCAGACATGGTATGAGTCTTTTCGTTTTTTGTTCAACCAACTATTGCATCTGTAACCTATATGATGAATTTTCTTTTGCTAATGCCTGCAGGTATCAATACTTGCAAGTAGGTTTCCCGATTTGAGAACATATAGGAGCTGTGATCTGCTGCCATCCAGTTGGATTTCTGTAGCCTGGTATTCCCTGTTACCCCTTCAGCTACTAGATCCATTACTTACAGGTTTGTCTTACCCAATGGAAGTTGAGTGCAGGTATCCCATATACAGGATACCAACAGGACCCACATTACAAGAGTTGGACGCTTGCTTTTTAACATTTTATTCACTGTCAACACCAGCTGAAGGTAAACACTGCTCTTTCTTTGGTTGAAAACGCTATACTTATAAATACTAATTGCATATCCTACATGTACAACTTACACGTTTCATTACATTTTAAAAGAAACTTTTCTGAAGAATTAAGAATCTGGAATCATGTCACTAATTAAGATGCAACGTTGGGCAGGTACATTAAGTGGGCATCCTGAGACAGATGACTTTCATAACAATAAAATTGCAGATGTTCCTGGGAAGATCACACTGCCTCTCATTGGTCTAGCTTCATACAAATTTAGTGGTTCCATGTGGACGTCAAATCAGCAGCATGAACAGCAGTTAACTACATCGCTTTTGAAATCTGCAGATGACTGGCTTTGCCAGCGGCGAGTAGATCACCCAGATTACCGCTTCTTCCGCTCACACTAGAACACATCTTTGTGAAAACACCCTACGTTTTGGCAAATACATCCGCCAGATGCCCACTAATTAATCTATGAACTTAAACATACACCCATGAACTCCGCGGGCGCAAGTATTAATTTCTTTTTGATATTGTCATCGATGGGGCTTTATTTATGTTAGTCCCATATTGATTGATATCTAGGTCTGGATTAGGTGACTGTTTTGGAGTTGCTTCATAGGAACTAGTTAGATATTTTCAGTAGCAAATAAGATGCTTTGGGGTGGATGGTGTGCAACAGAGCTAGCTAGTGAGCGATTAGAGTTTTGTACATCGGTGCGCTTCAGAGATTGATAC
>CM029663.1:49563343-49623343 GCA_017311315.1 Dendrocalamus latiflorus
AGTGATAACGACGATAAATTATTTTCAATTTCAACATACTGATTTTCATTGATATATCTTTGGTACCCTGATTGGGTTTCAGATTATTGTAACATATGTTTTACGAGCGCGAGATAATAATGATAAAAAAAAAGAACCAGAGAGCCACAGCCCCGGTTCTATTTTCATTACGAAAACGAAACCACCACCACCTGTTTATCAGCAGCGAGATAATAATGATATATGTTACATCAATACGTTTTTCTGTGTTCTGCCTTCCGCGTGAAAATTCACGAATTTCTGATGCTCCTGGACTGCAATATACTACTTGACTGATGTGGTAGTTGTCAGTTATACTGGAGTGGAACTGTGAAAGCATGCTCTGGGTTATATGCCATTTCTGAGGGCATCTCCAAGATAAAATGCTGTTGCTGATTCACCAAAAGAGCAAGAGCACTCTATATTTCAAGATTAAATTAGGGCATTATTAAACAAGGATCTCCACAGGATCATACACACTCCTTGAAAGATCGACAGAGCAGAAAAAGAAGACCATGCCTATAGCCTATAACAACATGCATGGTCCATGGACGAGAAATCAACGCAGAACAGAAGCATACCACATACAATATAACACAGCTGGTCAACTGGATACTTGGCGCGCAGTGGCTCTCAGGGACAAGACTTGAAGCTTCTCCGTCACCGGGGCTGAGCTGCTTCGCAAGATCTGGGCTCTTGTCAGTTGCCGGCGGGTCGCCATGGGAGGCGCGGGCTCGGGCTGAACGTGGCGCGGGCCTCCGACACGGAGGCGCCATTGAGCGTGCCACTTGGAGTTACATCGGGGTGAGGTATGTTGGCCCAGTTTCTCTCTCACACAACACACACAAGCACTATTTGATGGAAGAAAAACAAAGATATATCTAGATGCACCAGAGATGGGAGCGAACACAGGAACACAGTTTTTCTTTTTGGTGCTCAATCTGCCACACTCATTTTCTGGCTTCTTCCTTTGTTTATTTAAAGAGTAACAACAGCAAAGAGCGCTTCATGCGCACGATCCGAACCAGTCGTGCCATCTCATGACCACGGAACGCGCGGCACAAGCGGCGTCCACGCGCACGACTCGCTCCGGCGTAGACCGAGCATGCGACGTGCACGTCTTGCACTCACCACCGAAGACTCGGCCAACTATTCAACACATGCATGACCCATTCTCCAGTGATGCCAGTGCCATGCAAGTTACGTGCAAACTGGCAAACACATGCATAGCTAGCTACATGCGCTACTACATGAAACTAAATCCATGCAACACAAAAATACTAATCTTGTCATGTGTTATTTGAGCACCTCCTTAATCTTATTGCTTAGAGCAGCGCTGGTTCTTCGTCGGCATCTGCCTCGATGAGATATGCTTGTGCTTTCTCCCTCTTATTTGGCTTCTAGCAATCTGAAACAAAGTGCCCATAATCGTTACAATTAAAACACCTTACTTTTGCCTTGTCAATTCGTCGGTATCGACGTCCACCGCCGCCACCAAAACCACCTGAGGAGCCTTCACCTTCACGCTTCGATGATCGGGCCTCCCACTCTGTGCGCGTCAGGAGCAAGTGCTCCTCGTTTCTGTCGTTGTTGCCATAGCGACGTTCTCCCTCTTCCTACGTCTTCAAGCGCCCGATTAGCTCTTTGATCGACATTTTTTATGTCACCGAATTGCTCAATTGTGGTGACGACGGGAGAGAACTTCTTAGGCACTGCACGAAGAAACTTCCGCACGATGTAGACCTCTTCCATCTTTTCGCCTAGACCTCGTATCTTGTTGACGATTGTCGTCAACCTCATCGCGAAGTCATCGATCTGTTCGGTGTCCCTCATGCGCAAGTTCTCAAACTCGCTTTTGAGGTTTTGTACACGCGCCTCCTTGACGCGATTGGCACCGAGATGCATCACCTTCAGGGTGTTCCAGGCCTCCTTTGCAGTCTCCTTCTCAGCTAGGAGCAGCAACACGTCTTCCGGCACCGCGAGGAAGATTGCCGTGAGTGCCATTTGATCTTGCCGCTCATTCACCTCTTCATCCACGATTGCGTTCCACACGCCCTGAGCGCGCATGAACACCTTCATCTTCACGGCCCATGTCGTGTAGTTGCTCCTCGTGAGCATGGGATACGGGAGGGAGATGCTGCCCTCGCGCGTCGACGCCTTCGGCACGCTCCCATCGCCGATCTTCTGAACGCCCCCCTCGGTGGTGACGTTTTTCGACGAGCTCGAAGACAACATGGATGAAGGTGTACACGAACACAAGCTCTGATACCAAATGTTGACCCAGTTTCTCTCTCACACAACACACACAAGCACTATTGGATGGAAGAAAAACAGATATACATCTAGATGCACCAGAGATGGGAGCGAACAGAGGAACACAATTTTTCTTTTTGGTGCTCAATCTGCCACACTCATTTTCTAGCTTCTTCCTTTGTTTATGTAAAGAGTAACAACAGCAAAGAGCGCTTCATGCGCACGATCCGAACCAGTGTGCCATCTCATGACCACGGAACGCGTGGCACAAGCGGCGTCCACGCACACAACTCACTCCGGCGTAGACTGAGCATGCGACGTGCACGTCTTGCACTCACCACCGAAGACTTGGCCAACTATTCAACACACTCATGACCCATTCTCCAGTGATGCCAGTGCCATGCAAGTTACGTAGCTAGCTACCTGCACTACTACATAAAACTAAATCCATGCAACACAAAAATACTAATGACAAGATTATTTCCCAACAAGGTATACAGTATGTCGACACTACAGCCACTACCGGAACCCTTGGGTTCCGCCGGCGCATGTCGCGCGCAGGCCGCGGCCAAGAGATGCACGGCCAGGAGGGCGAGGAGGAGTGCTGCGGCGAAGGATCTTACCATTGCTCGTCTAGCCTAGTGCCTGTTATGTTTGGGAGAGGGCAGGAGAGGTTGATCTGCTCAGCGCTGACAGTGACTTAGTACATGTGTACATAGTGTGCTCACCCGTCTGGGTTTGAGTTCCAGGACGGTCCTGGATGCGCCAACCTCCTTTAGTGAATGTCATAGCTCGTGGCCTCTCTTTAAAACAAAAAACGATATGGCATGCGCACCACCCTATTTTCATTAATTTCCTCCGTAGTAATGTCAATCCCAAATTTTGTCAATCCAGAATCTTTTATAAACCCACTGCACTATTTCCTGAATCAGTAAATAGTGCTCACAGATACATTATTGAACCATTTCATACATCTTGTAAATTGAAAACATACGATAATATCATATAACAGAGTTTAACAGATCACAACGGGTCAAGTTTACATTAAGACAATTAGGTGTGCGAGTGCCTCGTATTTCCTGTCATGCGTGGCATACCCACCAACCAGAAGGTTGTGGACGAGAGTTTGGAGAAGCTGAAGAAGGTGCTTGAGGTCTACGAAGCTCATCTGTCCAATCACAAGTTTTTAGCTGGAGATTTTATCAGCTTTGCAGATGTTAATCATTTCCCCTACACTTTCTACTTTATGGCGACGCCTTATGCGTCGCTCTTCGACTCATACGACCCTCATGTCAAGGCGTGGTGGGAGAGGCTGGTGTCGAGACCGTCGATTAAGAAGCTCAGCACAAGCATGGTTTTACAGGCCTAGTTACAAAGGAGGGATCTGATCTCATCCCTGATCTGTATCATACTTTCTGCTTGCAACTTAGTGCGCATTTGTCCTAATAAACTACTATTACTAGAATTGCACGAGTGTGCAATCCGGTGGTTGAGTATATGTTACATGCATAGGAAATTATTGATCTCTTGGTTGTGAACTCTTTAGTGGAGCCCTATTTCGAATTGCTTCCAGATTTAATTGTTTGTCAATCCTACATCACTAGGTAGTGTCCTGGAGCACATGTAAGTGCAGTATCTTCAATTCTTCAGTTTCAAACTATTTCCTCTGAAGTAATTTCGCAGCACTGATTTATGTAAACGGTACAATAGTTCGTACCTTAGTTGATAGATCTTCTCGTGTTCTCTCCCTAGGAGAATGATGTACGAAAGGTCTCTCTTGCAGAGAAATTTTATTGTGTACCCGTGTAACGGCCGAATGAAATGGCTGGCACGTATTCACTGTAGCAGCACTGTAGTCTTAACGGAAAATATTTTAAAATGCTGCCACAGTCCGTCATTACACAAACACACGTACACAATAAAATTTCTCTCTTGCATGGTGGCATCTTCCAGGGAAATCCGTAAGGTGACGGTAGTACTAGCCAGTAATAATCTTGATAAAGGCGCGTTCTTTTCGGTTTATAATTTATAATTTATATTATAGTAATTAATTTTTAAATAGAGTAATTTTTAAGACAAAATTTACTAAGTAGATACTGTATTAACTTCAGCTATACGATTAAAATCATACGTGGCTGTTTCTTTCCGTACGCTGTCTCATAAACAACCAAAATTTAAAATCTATAAGTTATAATCCACAGCTAAAAAGAATGCATCTAAGATCTTCAAGGAGAACAATATTCCAGTAAAGTGCCAATTAGAAGGATAATCTTTGGAAAAAGTTGAATTACAAATATCTGTTGGAAAATTCTATGTTTAACAATTTATCATTGAATAATGACAAGTATTTCATGGTGGCGCTACAAGAGCAACATCTCGATATCATCAGCTTGACATTTGGCAAAAGTGAGTAGGTCCACCATGCATGCAAGTTGGAACGCCAAATCGGAACACGGTGTGGTTGTCCGTTTAATTTGGGCAAGCAAGCAAACCCAGAGACAGAGATGAATTCCCAAATGCCAATGCCCTGATCGATCGTTTCACTACTTGCTACAGTCAGAAATTATCTATTCGTGTTGCTTAGGTCCATTCGTATTATTTTTTAACTTTAATTTATAAATAGTAATAATTTATAGAGAAACTTATAGAAACACTTATATGCAATTTTGGCCTATAATAAAGTAATTATATTGCATACTATAATAGACTAGTAGACACGTCTTGAAAAGACACTATATTTAAAAGCTACATACTATAGAAAAATTATTTACTATAAAAAATAGTTTTTAAAAATCAATACAAACATACCTTTAGATCATCTTTCTTTCCTACCTCCTCTACACGTGTCATAGCAAGTCAAAACATGTAGCTACCCTCTTATGAGAGGGAAATAGGCTACAGGACATTACAAATTATCACTATTGGTCAACGGATATCTAAAAAATATGGTTACACCAGAAATACACTGTAAAAGGTCTAATTTTGCTGTAGGACACCAAGGGCACTATTATATCATTTTTGGGTTAGAGGGGAGAAAGAAAGCATGTGAATTGTCAATTTTGCTTCAGAAGAGATAAGGACTTGAAGGAGAGCACGGCGCGGGAGGCCCGGATAGGGCGGGTAGCTGAGGGAATACGAGGTTGCACAGGAGGCGCTGGAAGGCGAGATGCGACACCTATGTGTGCAGACCGAGCAGTAGCGCAAGGCGGCTAAAGCAGCCGCCACGGTGATCGATGGTGATGCCCATCTTGTCGGTCACTACGGCCTTGTCGGTAATGGCAATAGATGGGGGTCCCCCGCAACAATGCCCGAGTATCCACCCAAGAGAGACGCTGCACCACCCCGAGTCGCCCCTGTCCTGAATCTTTGCCGGCGCCATTGATGCGGCTGAGGCAATGCATCATGGGGCAACAGTGCCATGCCTCTCCTCCGCCTCTATAAAGCCACTCCTCTACCTCCTAGCCTCCTCACCTAGCGCCCGTTGTAACCAATTGCCCTAGCCTCCCGAGCTCCCACTTCTCCTTCGTCTCCGGTGAACTACCGTCTGGAGCAATTCCGGCTTCTCGTCGTCCCGTTCACCGATTGCTTGTAGTAAGAGCATCACTTGGAGACCACAAGGCCACGTCAACCACCGCTAGGCTCACCCATCCCCTTCGCGCAAGCTTCCCCCGTGTGCACTTCACCGCCGCTCGGCCCCGTCATTGCCAGCACAACTGAGACATCCCCAAGCTCTGTTGCCCCTCTCGGTATATTCATAGCCACTCGTAGGTGCTCCTATTAAAAGGAATCGAGTTCTATTGCCTTAAGTCACTGGTTTGCTCCGTCCTCTGTTCCTGCCACCGCTTGGCTTGCCGCCGATGAACCTTAGGACCAAATTAACTCGTGCCATCTCAAGGAGGGATGCATGCATGGTCGAGGAGACCATTTTTCTAATGCTACCGAGCTGCCGAGGTCGTCACTGTTGGCGTCGTAAGGCAACTAGAAGCGCCATGAGGGAGCTTCGACAGGGAGCAACAACATCAGGAGAAATGGAGAGAGAAGAACCAGGAAGTTTTGATTTCTCTCTTTTAAAACAAAATTAATAATTCACGTACTTTTTCTCTTTTTTTTGATTTAAAAATAATATAATAGTACTCTTGATGTCCAACCTGTTTCCACGATCTTTATCCGTGCTAACCTCGTGACATAACCATTTTCAGTATCGGTCGTGACAATACGTAGGTGCAGAGAACAAAAACACTTGTACAAGTCCACCGAACGTTACGTCACGGTAGACATGTTCATGAGCGGCTGGGACCGGCCGGGCCGGGCCCGCCATCGTGCCAGCCTTGGGCCCAGATTTTTTGTCCCGCGGGCTCGGCCAGTGGCCCAAAAAGCCCAACAGAAATAATTAAATAGCTAAATCTTAAATTGTAAATAATTTAAAAATAATGTTTTATTTGAACAAAGAATTAAAAATATTATATATTTAAAAAACTGAAAATGCAGGATTTTTGGCTTTAGGCTGGTCTCGGGCCAGACTCAGGCTTGACCATTCAAGGCTGGGCTTTTCCAGGCCCGACCTGGGCCAGGCCTTGAACATTCTACATGACGGCAAGTCAGCAACAAGCCAAAACTCCCAACGGGTCGGCACGGGGGAACCGCACCTTGTAGACATCATCATCTTCTCATCCTACTTAGCTGCTATCACCGAACATGTCGACGCCGGTGAAGGTGTTCGGTCCGCCGGGGTTCGCAAGCGTGTCGCGGGTGCTGGTGTGTCTGGAGGAGGTCGGCGCCGAGTACGAGATCGTCCCCGTCAACGTCCCAGCTGGCGAGCACAAGAGCCCTGAGCACCTCGACAGAAATGTAACCTGAACTTCTGTGTTCGTTCTCTGGGTCAAATGTCTTTCTTTTCTCCTATCATCATGCCATCATCAGCTCTTGCACATGTAAGGACGCAGTGATCATAGTTGATTTGGTTATTGGTTTGTGGTGTTTTTCTTGCAGCCGTTCGGGCAAATCCCAGCTTTCCAGGATGGGGATCTCGTACTCTTCGGTAGGCTTCTTCACTTACTTCCTACCTTATTTAAGATTTTCACCAAGTAGCAGTGGCAAGCTGTATTGGTGTGGGACACGTGTCATGTACCTAAGATCCATGTGTCAAGTCCCAATAGAAACCTTACGAAGATTTTTAACTGGAAAGAGGCTGTGTTTGTTTGGCTGAAATGGGTTTGCAATTTTGTAGCAGAGTTCACAAAAGGGAAAATTATGTGTAAGTGGAAGCAGGCAAATAGACTAGGGTGGTTCGCAATTTCGCTGTTGTCAGATGTCCACAAAACAACAGCACCTTATTTCTGAAAGATACCTCCCATCGAACCCATCCAAAGAGAGCTTGAGTAAATTTCAGGATAAGTGGTTGCCATCCGCTAAACTATATAATATGATCCAGAGACCATATGGTAACTCTTACTGTAGTTCATTCATGCTTGCTTATAATTACTGATTTTAATTTTGTTTCAACTTGTGCATTCTCAGAGTCACGTGCCATTGCAAAGTACATGCTTCGCAAATTCAAGACAAATGAAGTTGACTTATTGAGGGAGGGGAATTTGAAAGAAGCAGCCATGGTGGACGTGTGGACAGAAGCTGAAGCGCAGCAATATAGCCCGGTTCTCTCGCCTATTGTGTACGAGTGCCTTATATTCCCTCGCCTACGCGGTACTCCCACGAACCAAGAGGTTGTGGACGAGAGTGTGGAGAAGCTCAAGAAGGTGCTCGAGATCTACGAAGCACGTTTGTCGAAGCACGAGTACTTGGCTGGAGATTTCATTAGCTTTGCGGATCTCAACCATTTTCCCTACACTCTGTACTTCATGGCAACCCCTTACGCGTCTCTGTTCGACTCGTACCCTCGTGTGAAGGCGTGGTGGGAGAAGCTAATAGCAAGGCCGTCGATCAAGAAACTCGTTGAAAACGTACCTACGAAGTTTTAGCTCTAGTTCGCTACTATCTATAAGTTATTTTTGGGCCAGACTCTCTGGTGTATATTGTGCTTAATGTGCACAGCTTAGTGTGCACTTTATTCCAATAAACTGGCTAAAGAATTGCACACGCGTGCAATCTCATGGTCGAGTACTGTGAGATCATGTACAAGATCTATTATATATTTATGATGAACAATTGGCATTTTTATTTAGTTAACTTGAATTTTGTAGAAGTTTCAGAAATTTCAGATTTTAGATTGTACTGTCAAGGTTGAGGTAGTCTGACCTGCTGATGATTGGTGGTCTAATCGACATGGGGCAAGCGACTACAATGGACATTTGGAAAATTGAACAACAAACACTTGTATAGACTTATTTGGAGGATGAGTTTGCACTTGGTGAAAACTAGATAGAATTTAACTGAAATTCTAAAGAGTATGCTTTCTTGTGCAACTAAGAGGCCAAACTAGCCAGTGGCCAACGATCATATCAGGGTGGTCTGATCGATATGGTGTTAGCGGTCAGACCGTCCTTAGTGATCTAACTGGCTGGGTAATGGCGATCAGACCGGCTATTGGCGAATTATTTTGGTGAAGTTAGGATCAGTGGTTACTGAGTGTGTGCATAGCATGGTGCTATGGGTTGGTTGTGTTGTATTGCATGATGCATGGTTTTGACTAGCGTGAGTCAAATGCATAGAAATTATGCTCGAAATAATTGCTTAGTCTTTGGATTTGCAGGTGGTTTGGAGAACGTTAGCGGTCGATGGCAATATTCCGAGTCTAAGCAGAGGAACTAAGGTTTGAGTGGCTGTATAAATCCAGGTGAGGCTACAGCAGAGGCGGAACTATCATAAAAACGATCAGGGTTCATCATTTCATCATACATATAGCATATATAATTTTCAAACAATATTATGCTAAATAGAAATGTGACCAGCAATGTTTAGTATCAATACTTCAATATAACTGATGGCAGTATATAATGCTAAAGAAATAGTGATCGAAATGCTCACCAAAATAAAGAAGCCCAATAATAATATTTGTTAGTTGTAGCAAATTGATGAAACCATAGACAAAATTTGGTCGGCATGGGTAAAATACATCATTCGACCTCAATGGACTGTTAAAAGAGAACAAAATTATTTAAAGTTTTCAAATAAAAAATAGTAGAATAATCATATGTAAGTTAATGCATTACATTTTAGTATACAGACTAAGAATTAGCTTATTGTTCTTGATCTAAAAATGAAATATAAAAAAGATATCTTTTTATGCGAAAAACTGATCTCACCAATTCTTTCTCATGAGATAGATTGCCATTGCACTAGGCATGAACTCAAAAGGAGTTTTGGATGACTAAAACCACTCTTTTAAGCTTCTTGCTTGAGATAATCATAGTTTGTCTTGAGATATAGCACATGGTTGTTGAGACCCGAATATGTAAATTCGGACCTTTCTGTGTATTCTGCACTAGTCCAGAATCACGCTAGTGCACACAGTGCAAACATAGATGTAATATCAACCATGCACATGGTTATCCAAGAAAAAGACTCAAATATTAATTAATTATCAGAGTTGCGACCTTAGGGTCAAGTTTACACTTTAAGAGCAGGAAGGGCTAACAAAACTAGCAGTGGAAAACACAACAAAGACGAAGTAGTCATTCAACATGCCCACATGCAATCAACTGGGAAGCGAAGTCTTAATCTAAGAAGTCATCAAAGTATCCTCCACACACCTCTGGCTGATATGATTCTTTTTCTTCCATTGAGCAGGGGTGAATAAAGCCGTGAGTACATATAGTACTCAGCAAGTCATTTGTAACAATGATGCAATATAGTATGCAAGGTTTACCAAATGATAGCTGAGAGGTTATTTTGCAGAAAGCAATAATTTGAAGTAAATACAATAAATAGATTGAAAACACACTCTGAATATGATTAATAAGTAAATAATCAAATAAATTGAGAGTAACCACAAGTGAATTGATCATTCACTCCAATGAACCACCAGTGAACTAACCCTTCACTTCCCAACTTAACCCAACCAGGTTTTTTTGAAAACTATACCTCTCGTGTGAAATCACTGAGCATTGTCCATGATCGGGGACAAAGTGGTTAACCTCTTCTTTAATTTCTAAAAACTCTTCTCGCAGGCTTATGTCCATTCGAACTTCTTCTCCTTTTTGAGTAGGTTAGTCATTGGTCTGGCGAGCTTCAAGAATCCTTCAATGAACCTTCTATAGTATCCAACTAGTCCAAGGAAACTACAGATTTCTGTCATGGATGTGGGTTGTTCCCATTCTAGGACAGCTTCTACTTTAGCGAGGTCAATTGCCACTTTGTCAATAGATATAATGTGCCCGAGAAAGCTAATCTCATGTAACCAGAACTTACACTTGCTGAATTTGACGTACAACTAGTGCACTCTAACCTTTTCTAAGACCATATGCAGGTGTTTGGCATGCTCTTCATCATCCTTGGAGTAAATTAGTATGTTATCAATGAATACCACCATGAACTTGTCTAAATATTCCATGAATACCTTATTCATGAGGTTCATGAAATAAGTTTGTGCATTGGTTAAGCCCAAAGACATGACTGTCAACTCGTATATCCATATCGGGTCATAAAGGCTGTTTTGGGAATGTCTTCAGGCCTGATCTTAAGTTGATGGTACCTTGACCTTAGGTCTATTTTGGAGAATAATGTGGCTCCTGTTAGTTGATTGAATAGTTCATCAATGTGGGGTAGAGGGTACTTATTCTTGATGGTCACGTCATTGAGAGTTCTGTAATCCATACACATTCTGGCCGTGCCATCCTTCTTTCTCGCAAAGAGTACTAGTGAACCCCACCCTAGGGTGATGAGCTTGGTCTAATAAACCCGTGGATAGGTTAGTGTAAGGTTGGTGCCCACACTAACGATATTATTTCAGTTATCAAGTATTGTGTTTACATACTGTATTAAAATTCAGCTTTTGCGCTTACTTTACAGAATTTACTCCAATTGTTGCTTTTGTGCAAATAACCATATTATGCCTTCCTTTGTCGGTACATATGCATGCATTGATTCTATTAAATTTCCTGGTGTAACTTGTGGAGTACTTTATGTACTCACCTTGCTTAATTCTGTTGCCAGAGGATGACAGCTTCGACTTCGGTGAGGATTGTGATGAGTAGGCCACGTCTTACAGTCATTCGCCTGTGGGCAGGCAGGATGAGCTGTTCCTTTTAATTCTCTTCCGCTATTTATTTTTGTGGTTGGCCATGAGCTCTTTTATTGTAGTACTTGGCCATAAGGCCGTACACTTTGCTTTATAATAAAGTGGTAATTATGCATGGTATGTATCCCTGTTATTACTATGTGCACTAGCTTTTCCTAGGATAGTGCAATTAACCCAGTGGGTTTTGGAGTCGTTGCTCCGGGATCCGACAGAGATGGTATCATAGCATAATGACCCTAAGACGTGACCGTAGGTAGAATAGAATGGACAAACCTTAAGGACATATTTTAAAGAGATGACTATTTTTGAAAGTTCCTAGTCTTTTTCACTCCTTCACTCAACTATATTATGTCATTAAAAATTGTTTACTAACTCCTTTCCTTTTTCAAAATTGTAGATGGCCGAACGTCCTGCCTAAGTTACCCACGGAATCCTAGCTGGACATCTAGCTGACTGTCTTTGGGATCTTCTCTAAGAATTGGATTTTAAGACACGCCCCGTGTACTAGGGATACTTGGGCACCTATGGAGATCAAGAACGTTGAAGGGTAGAAGTGCTGATCTATGCCAACGTTGGAGATGAAGCAGCATTCCACATCTTCGATGCTCCTTTACCTCAAGACACCTTCTTCAACGGTATCCAAGATGCAGCTCATGAGGCAATCCGACAGTTGAGGGACATCTACACTCGAGAGCTATAGCGCACCACATTTCGATACTACCCTAGCAAGTTTCCTGTCAGCACCAGTAGTGTTTTCTCCTCCACCAAGTTTGAGAGCAACCCACGGCTCGTTCATCAAGTGCAATACACCAAGTCTTTGCACTATGTGTACCAGGTCACTTTGGATGAGTTGAGCTCTGTGGCACAGTTACTCCGTGATGCAGAAGAAGAGTTGGCCAAGTATCGTGCAGAAGATGAGGGTTCTTCGGTTACACGACCTCCCCCAAAGAAGCATAAAATCCAGCCATCTAGTAGTAGTAGCACTAGCCCCTAGGAACCAAAGTTTAAGTTTAAGGTTATAGAACGATACTTGTGAGCTGTTATTCCTTTGTCAACAACCTCAAGGTTATATTTAATAAAATAATATGGTTGGTTGTTTGAGCTTTGTTCTATTTCTTGCTTTGTGGTGGGAATGTTACATAGACCTTCTCCTAGTTCTCTCTTTCTTTCCTCTAAATCTGGAAGAGTCTGGCAGATGGTGAATATCAGCAACAACAACAACACCGGAGCACAGGGAAGTCAGTCCGCTCCTATCCCTCCACCTCCGCATGCAGCTGTACCTAACTGGACTCAGTTAATGGCAAACCAAAATTAGCCGATTCAACTTCTAGCTCAGACTATCAATAACCCTATTCAGAATGCTCATCAGCCGCCAGTTCAAGCTCCTCAGACCCGTTTGCTAGAATTTTTGCGGATAGGACCTCCAACCTTCTCACGAAGTGCAGAGCCAATGGATGCTGATGATTGGCTCCGTGCGATCGACAAAAAGTTGGATATTCTACAGTGCACTGATCGAGAAAGGGTTTTGTTTGCGTCTCACCAGCTAAACGGCCCTGCATCCGAGTGGTGGGATACATTAACTGCCTCCCATGCCAACCCTAACGATATTATTTCAGTTATCAAGTACTGTTTTTACATACTGTATTAAAATTCAGCTTTTGCACTTACTTTACAGAATTTACTCCAATTGTTGCTTTTGTGCAAATAACCATATTATGCCTTTCTTTGTCAGTACATATGCATGCATTGACTCTATTAAATCTCCTGGTGTAACTTGTGGAGTACTTTATGTACTCACCTTGCTTAGTTCTGTTGCCAAAGGATGACAGCTTCGACTTCGGTGAGGATTGCGATGAGTAGGCCACGTCTTACAGTCATTCGCTTGTGGGCAGGCAGGATGGGCTATTCCTTTTAATTATCTTCCGCTGTTTATTTTTGTGGTTGGCCATGAGCCTTTTATTGTAATACTTGGCCATAAGGCCGTACACTTTGCTTTATAATAAAGTGGTGATTATGCATGGTATGTATCCCTGTTATCACTGTGTGCACTAGCTTTTCTTGAGATAGTGCGATTAACATAGTGGGTTTCGGAGTCGTTGCTCTTGGATCTGACAGATTTAATGTGATTAAATTAAACATTAACATTTACCAAAAATATTTTGTTTTGTCTCCTTGTGTCACAAGGAATTTTTCTGTATTTTCTTGGATTTTTTGGAGTTTATCTGAGCTCAATTTAAAATTCAAAAAAACTTTCTGATAGGTCACCAATCGCTATGGGAGCAGTACGCTTAACCCTAGAATTTTTACCCAACCAGTCACCAAGTCTCCTTCTTTCCTTTCTTGGATGACTTTCCATCCTTTCTAGCCCTTATTCCTTACACCCAGGACACTGTTCATCTTCTAGCCCAATCGATCAGGAGACCGAGAGTTCATTTCCTTCTCTCTCTTGCCTCCCATGGCAACTCCCAATCCAGACATTATCTCAATGTCTTCCCAAAAGAAAAGTTGTACCAAATCACGCAAGGAGTCCATCCCATCCAACCTCTTTGCATTTCATTCATCCGTTTGCCTTTTATCCCTTATTTTCCAAAACAGAATCTAAACCAAAATACGCGAATTGGATTCAGTTTCTATCTCTTCCAAGCCTATAAATATGACCCCTTGACCCCTCTAATCCTGTCCCAAGCCGTGCTATGTCCCCTCAAAGCCCAAAACACCGGCGGCACTAGGGCCCTCTTGTCCCGAAATTGCTCATCGCGTTTCGAGCTATCCGGTGAGATTTTTCATGATTCTTTCGCGTCAAATCATATTCCCATGTACCATCTACCTTCTTGCCAAATTAATTTGGTTTTGGTGCAGCCAATCTCCCGGAATCAACTTTTCCCCAATCTAGGCCAAGATCGCTTCCCGACGTCGATTCATCACCTCCGGTAAGCTTTAGCCTATGTTGTCACCTCTCTTATACTTGCCTCGCCGCGATCTAAGCCATGCTTCCTTTCTTTTCCATAAAAACTCTCCACAAATTTTTGCCTCTGATACCTAGCCATGGCCGCCTAGAGCATCTCGTGTCCCCATCTATCTGTGATGTTTTACCCAATCCGTTCACGTCAAAACATGCCAAACCATTCCAGGTAGCTACCTTCCAAGTGGTTTTGGATTTTGTCCACCGAGCACTAAGATATCAAGTTTTTCCTTCTTCTTTTCCGACGTCATTCAAACGTCGATTGCGTCGTTCCCGATGGGTTTCCGGCTAAGCCGATAATTTTTCTAGCTTTACAAAGCCACATTCCAGCCCGTGCTCACCCTACTTCTCCGTGTTCTATGCCTGGGTATTATTCCTCTCTCTTACCCATATCGTCGTTGCCGCCCAACATCGTCACCATGCTCCATTTTGCGTGCCGTCACTTCCTACGTGTTCTTCGGGTCCCTAGAAACCCATTTTGCTAGTTGTCTTCACCTCCCATGCCTCCTCACGCCGGCGCCAGCCTCCTCTCCAAACCATGTTCTCTCTGTGTGTGTTAGAAAACGGATAGAATATTACTCGGAATATTCACTCCTTTTCTATTTTCGGTATTTTCTCGGCTGGCAAACTTTAGATGGCCCGTTCTCTTTCGTCCTAGCTCCGATTGACCCGATTCTTTTTCATAAATTCATCTAAAATTGAGTTCTATATTTTGGTTCTGATTTTGAAGTTTTTGGAGTTTATTTGAATTTATTTTTGTGCTTCGTTTCGTTCTCTCTCGTTAGATCACGCGTTCAAAGGAGCTGAAGCAAGATTCCAAGATCAAGAGCTGTTAACTGAGCATGGCCAAGGCAAGTCATATTTTTTAGCTGATGATAGCCCGACCTCATATCTATCTTGGAGAATATGGTGGCTCCATGAAGTTGATCAAACAAATCATCAATTCTGGGAAGGGGGTACTTATTCTTGATGGTCATCTCATTCAGGGCTCGGTAATCCACACACATCCTAGCAGTGCTATCTTTCTTCTTTACGAACAATACCGGAGATCCCTAAGGCGAGGAACTAGGTCTGATGAATCCTTTTTCCTGCAGTTCGTGAAGTTGTTTCTTCAATTCTTCCAACTCTTCTACTGTCATCCTATACTTTGTTTCTTCAATTCTTCCAACTCTTCTACTGTCATCCTATACTTTGTTTCTTCAATTCTTCCAACTCTTCTACTGTCATCCTATACGGCCGCTTGGAAACTGGAGCAGCTCCCGGCTTCAGGTTGATAACAAACTCCAGGTCTCTATCTGGGGGCATGCCTGGCAGTTCTTTGGGAAATACTTCGGGATAGTCCTGCACTACTATCATTCCTTCTAGGGCTATGTCTTCACAATAATATACTGCACGTCCCCACCAATATGGTCGGTCCACTTTTACATTTATAGTCATTCCGGGACACTTGGTCAGTTTCACTGTCCTGGTGGCACACTCTATGACTCCTTGGTGTCTAGCTAACCAATCCATTCCTAATATAATATCCAGGGTCTGGGAGCTTAGTACTATCAAGTCTGCTTGAAAATCACACTTCTCCATAGTAACTTCTACCCCAGGATATACTAGGGTAGCAGTGATTATACCAGCTGGTGAGTTAAGTACCAGTGGTTTCTGTTGGACCGAAATGGCGACAGAGGGGGGGTGAATGTCGACTTAAAAAATTTGATCCCCCAAAAACTCACAGAACATTCCCTCTCCAATAGCTACAAAGCTATGAAGAAGAAGAAGGGTTCAAGCTATCTACTGGAACCTTCAATAGACAGAGAAAGAAATAGAGCAACACCACTGGATCAAGACATCCAACAAAACAAAGATCCAATAATCAGCACCCCAAAAATGCCTGGGCGGTCTGACCGCATGGACAGAGCCGGTCTGACCGCTCGGGGGCGGTTTGACCGCCAGCCTTTAACCGGTCTGATTGCCCTCTAGCAACCGGTCTGACCGGTTACCTCTGTCAGCCAAAGCTCGAGGAAAAACTGAGACTAAAAAATATCAGACTTGGGAAACCAGAGAAAATGATGGAATTCCTGGATTCTTTTCAGACCACAAGCATCAGACTTTAATCCAAATAGCCTAGAAACCTCAATCAACAAGGGAAATGAACACCAACACAAGAATTTCAGAATTGGGGGAAAAACTGAAAATCAATAGAGGCAACACCAAAATCCAAATTTCTCCTCAATCATTGAAACCTTGGTCATAAGCTTTTGCAGCTAGATTAGCAATGGTCACAGGACTCTCCAGACCAAATCTCATGCCTTTTCATGAGGAGAAACAAGAACTACCTCAAACCCTAGAGATGAACAGAGAAGGAATAGAAAGATCCCTCAAAATCAAATTCCCATCTAACCATTGATCCTCTGGCCACGAAACTTTGAGGATAGCTAATTAATAGCCTTGAGACTCAACGTGCCAAGTTTCGTGCCATCTCATGAAGGGAAACACAAAAACACCAAAACCCTAGGAAGGGCAAAAGAAGAACAGAGGAGCTCAAAGACCCAAATCTGATATTAAACTTGATTTGCTCTTGGGAAAACTCGATCAAATGACCTTGAGGCACTATCCCAACATATAGCAATCCATTTTGGGCCTTCTCCACAAGAAACAACAAGAAAACGAAAATCTCACAAATCCATCACAGAGATCATCGAAGGAAAAACGAACAGAGAGACAATAACTGAATCAAACTCAAACAACACCATCTCATATTGATAAAGAGGAAAGGAGATACATGATTGACACAAGAGGAATGATTACAAGACTCTCAATCCATCCTCTCCCTCTCCCCAACTCAAGAACACACCCACTACTTCTTTGGAGAGGAGATGAACCACTCAAGAACACATCGAAGGGGGACACAACACAGACACCCTCTGCTGCCATCCACCCACTCTCACCAACTAAAGACTCAAAGGTAAAACCACCTCCAAAGCCTCTTTTGACTCACAAAACCCTAACTCTCTCCCAAAGCCATGTGGGGGCATGCAGCCACTCCCTCCTTTATATAGCCCTTGGCTAACGGGTCTCCAACCCGTTACGCCCGCTAAACCTGAACGGAGCCCGCTCCCGCTTTTGCAGTCTCGTGAAATTACCATTTCGCCCTCCTACACCTTCCGGGAAGCTTCTGCGCTCCTTGTCATCCAAGCCTCGCAACCACCTCGAGTCTCCGCCGTCTTCGACACATCTCGACCGTTCTGACCTTGACACCGCCTGTGTCTAGTCCGGTCACCTCGTGTCTCGCCACGACTCCGCCTCGATGTCCTGCAGCCAACACAGACAAGAAACACATCAAATAGCACCGCTCGATACATGAAAGCATAATGGCATCAACAAATCATACTTACCCATGATAGAGCCCAAACCTGTCGAAATAATAGAATATGCATCCTGAGCACTTTGACTAGGTTTGACCAAGTCCGACCGAGCCCGATTGCACCACGCAACGTCAAGGACCGAACCAACCAAATCAAACTCAATTTCCCTAAACCGGTGTCAATTACTCATCACACACATGGGATGACCTCCACATGGTCTCTCAGTTTCTTTAGAGGATAGACAGATAACCTCAGTTTATCAGCAAACCCCTTGGATATAAATGAATGTGAAGCCACAGAATCAAAGAGAACTTGTGCAGGTATTGTTTTGACAGAGAACGTACCCATTAGGACTCTGACAGCCTTCTAAGCCTCCTCCACTGAGATATGGTTGACCCTTCCACGGTTCGGAGTTGATGCAGTCATGTTGGATTGAGGGGTCTGATTCCCTTTGCTGGGCGCTGATGCTTGGCCTCGGATAGGAGTGGTCCCTAGGTTGAATTTCACTGGAGTGGTCCGTCGCTGCGGGCAGCGATAGGCAAAATGACCCTTTTCCCCACAGCTGTAGCAGTTGAGGGAGACAACAGGATTTGTTCCACCGGACTGGCCTACGGGACGTGGAGTTTGCAAAGAACTGCCGCTTGGACGGAATACTGGACTGGGACTCTTGGGTTGGGTTGATCCTGAGAAAGAGGAGTTGCTGAAGAACTTCTGTATGAACCTTCCCTGGGGTCGCTGAGCCACTTGCTTGCGCTTGCGGCTAGCCTCCAGGCTTTTCATCTCATTTTCGAGAACTATCGCCTTATTCACCAGTTGGTGGAAACTAGTGAAGTCCTGAATGATAAGCTGTACACGCAGTTCTTCGTTCATCCCTACGAAGAACCTGTCAATCTTCTCTTCTTCATCCGCTACATCCTTTGGGGCGTAGCGAGCAGGTTGATTAAACTTGGTGAGATATTCACTGATGGACATGCTGCCTTGCTTTAGTGTGCGGAACTCATTCTTTTTCATCCGCATTGCACCAGCTGGGGTGAAGTTGGCCTTGAAGGCAGCCTTGAACTCTGCCCATGATATAACCTCCGTGCTTGCTCCAGTGGGGGTGTCCTCATGTCCCTTAGTAGCCAGATAATTTTCCCACCAGGCAGCTGCGGCTCCCTGGAGTTGGTGGGTAGCAAAAATCACTTGGTCATTCTCCACAGTCTTGGCTAAACGAAGTTTCCTCTCTGTGTCCCGCAGCCAATCTTCCGCTTCAAGAGGCTCATCGGCCCCAGCAAAAGTAAGTGGGCGCGTCCTTATGAAGTCGCCAAGGTCAGAGCTATGAGTGTTGGCGCTGGGCTACTGGCCTGCATAAATAGCTTGCAGGAGTTGTGTCTGCTGTGCCATCACTTGAGCCAAAGTGGGGTTAACTGGAGGGGACAAAAGGTTATCGCCTTGATTCTGGTTCCTACCTCGCCTTTCAGGCAAGGCTCCTTGGGTTGAGTCTACCTCGGTTTGGTTGAGGTTAGCATTGGCATGAACCCTTGTGATCCTTTGACTGGCCATCTGCAGTTAGGGCTTCGCAATTTAGTACTAATACTAGGCAGATAAAAAGAAGGGTACCAACCCACGTCATAAAAGAAAACAGTAAGACAAACGGCAAAGAAACTTTCAACATGAGGCCTATGTCTGGCCGCACATTTAAGCATACAAACACTTTTATAGCCAGCTTTTATGCTGGACTTCACGGTTACATAATATAGTAAAAGTTCAACATGACGGCAGCTACAGTACTAAAGGTCTGATACATCATACTACGGGTGCAGGGCTAGTACTTGCACTACATATGGCAAGTACAACACTATCCTACCTACTCCTCCATATATCCGGCACCAGTGCACGAGGGACTGTAGTTCGGAGACTAAGAGCGGGACCTACTACCGCTAAACTCTGATGGATTGGTGTCAGAGTGGGAGCGGGATCTACTGCGGCCGTGGTAAAGCTCTCCCCGCCGAAGCGCAGACTGAGGTCCTGGGGGCCGCACGCTCTTGCGAGCGGTCAGTCGCGTACGTGGCCCCTACCCTAGCGGGGGTGGTGCTGGAGCTGCAACGGGGATAGGAACCTGCTGAAGCTGGGCCTTGACGGCGGCAGTCTCTGCCTTGGCCTCCGCCAAGGCCCGCTCACACTAGGCGAGCTGCTCCTGGAGGGTCGCCATCTTAGTGTGGCTGGTGACCAGGTGCTTCCGAAGGGCCGTGATCTCCTCCAAGGTGGCGGTATGAGCAGCCCCCATCGCCCTGGTAAGGTCGACCTGATGCGTGAGCATCGGGTCATTCTCTGTGGTCGGCATAAAGGTCTTATTGTAACGCGCTCCATCTCGGCGCGATGGATAGTAGCAGTATGGGGTACGCCGCAGAGCTTTCTTGTAGACATCGCATTGCCGTGCTGCGGCTAAGCGTGCAGCGTCCTGTAGTGCCGTTGACAGAGTGCTCCTCTGGTGCTCAGTCCTGAAAACATGGGGCGGATCTTGCTCACTCTTAGCGTTGATGAATATCTCCATCATCCATGATTCTTTCCCTTCTTGCATGGTCTTAAGGCCGCGGTATATGGGCTGCTCCTTGTAGCCCAAATAGTGCAGGAGTTTGCGTAAGGTACTAACAAATTCCCCCTCATAAACTCCATGTGCTAGGAAATTCCAGTTGGCCTCATCTACCATCCCTTCCATCTGTAGATTAAATTTAGAGTGTTAGTAATTTTTCAAAAATATTAATGAAAGGTAGAGTAGAACAGATCTAGGAAGGACGAGTAAAGAAATAATACACTATATTTTTAGAAATTCGTTTTATAGATTTTCAAAATTGTGACCCTAGACTTTTCCTAATAACCATTCTATGCCTTTACCCTACAGTCGTATGCTCTGGTACCATGGTCTTAAGGCCGCGGTATATGGGCTGCTCCTTGTAGCCCAAATAGTGCAGGAGTTTGCATAAGGTACTGACAAATTCAGTACCAGCTCTATAAGACCCGGATTTTTCAATCCAGAATCTACTGTATTTCATTGCACTATTCCCTGGATCAATAGATAGTGCACACAGGTACACAGCAATGTACCTGTGTGCACTATCTACTGATCCAGGGAATAGTGCAATGAAACACAATAGATTCTGGATTGAAAAATCTGGGTCTTACAGAGCTGGTACCAGAGCATACGACTGTAGGGTTAAGGCATAGAATGGTTATTAGGAAAAGTCTAGGGTCACAATTTTGAAAATCTATAAAACGAATTTCTAAAAATATAGTGTATTATTTCTTTACTCGTCCTTCCTAGATCTGTTCTACTCTACCTTTCATTAATATTTTTAAAAAATTATTAACAATCTATATTTAATCTACAGATGGCAGGGATGGTAGATGAGGCCAACTGGGATTTCCTAGCACATGAAGTTTTTGAGGGGGAATTTGCTAGTATCTTACGCAAACTCCTGTACTATTTCTGCTAAAGGAGCAGCCCATATACCGCGGCCTTAAGACCATGGAAGGAGGGGAAGAATCATGGATGATGGAGATATTCATCTACGCTAAGAGTGAGCAAGATCCGCCCCATGTTTTCAGGACCGAGCACTAGAGGAGCACTTTGTCAGTGGCACTACAGGACGCTGCACGCTTAGCCGCAGCACGGCTATGCGACATCTACAAGAAAACCCTGCGACGTACCCCGTACTGCTACTATCCATCGCGCCGAGATGGAGTGCGATACAATGAGACCTTTATGCCTACCACAGAGAATGACCCGATGCTCACGCATCGGGTCAACCTTACCAGGGCGATGGGGGCTGCTCATACCACCGCCTTGGAGGGGATCACGGCCCTTCAGAAGCACCTGGTCGCCAGCCACACTAAGACGGCGACCCTCCAGGAGCAGCTCGCCCAGTGTGAGCGGGCCTTGGCGGAGGCCAAGGCAGAGGCTGCCGCCGCCCAGGCCCAGCTTCAGCAGGTTCCTATCCCGTTGCAGCTCCAGCACCACCCCCGCCAGGGTCGGGGCCACGTACGCGACTGACCGCTCGAAAGAGCGTGCGGCCCCAGGACCTCAATCTGTGCTTCAGCGGGGAGAGCTTTACCGCGGCCGCAGCAGATCCCGCTCCCACTCTGACACTGATCCATCAGAGTTCAGCGGCAGTAGGTCCCGCTCTAAGTCTCCGAACTACAGCCCCTCGTGCACTGGTGCCGGATATATGGAGAAGTAGGTAGGATAGTGTTGTACTTGCCATATGTAGTGCAAGTACTAGCCCTGCACCCGTAGTATGATGTATCAGACCTTTAGTACTGTAGCTGCCGTCATGTTGAACTTTTACTATATTATGTAACCGTGAAGTCCAGCATAAAAGCTGGCTATAAAAGTGTTTGTATGCTTAAATGTGCGGCCAGACATAGGCCTCATGTTGAAAGTTTCTTTGCCGTTTGTCTTACTGTTTTCTTTTATGACGTGGGTTGGTACCCTTCTTTTTATCTGCCTAGTATTAGTACTAAATTGCGAAGCCCTAACTGCAGATGGCCAGTCAAAGGATCACAAGGGTTCATGCCAATGCTAACCTCAACCAAACCGAGGTAGACTCAACCCAAGGAGCCTTGCCTGAAAGGCGAGGTAGGAACCAGAATCAAGGCGATAACCTTTTGTCCCCTCCAGTTAACCCCACTTTGGCTCAAGTGATGGCACAGCAGACACAACTCCTGCAAGCTATTTATGCAGGCCAGTAGCCCAGCGCCAACACTCATAGCTCTGACCTTGGCGACTTCATAAGGACGCGCCCACTTACTTTTGCTGGGGCCGATGAGCCTCTTGAAGCGGAAGATTGGCTGTGGGACACAGAGAGGAAACTTCGTTTAGCCAAGACTGCGGAGAATGACCAAGTGATTTTTGCTACCCACCAACTCCAGGGAGCCGCAGCTGCCTGGTGGGAAAATTATCTGGCTACTAAGGGACATGAGGACACCCCCACTGGAGCAAGCACAGAGGTTATATCATGGGCAGAGTTCAAGGCTGCCTTCAAGGCCAACTTCACCCCAGCTGGTGCAATGCGGATGAAAAAGAATGAGTTCCGCACACTAAAGCAAGGCAGCATGTCCATCAGTGAATATCTCACCAAGTTTAATCAACCTGCTCGCTACACCCCAAAGGATGTAGCGGATGAAGAAGAGAAGATTGACAGGTTCTTCGTAGGGATGAACGAAGAACTGCGTGTACAACTTATCATTCAGGACTTCACTAGTTTCCACCAACTGGTGAATAAGGCGATAGTTCTCAAAAACGAGAAGAAAAGCCTGGAGGCTAGCCGCAAGCGCAAGCAAGTGGCTCAGCGACCCCAGGGAAGGTTCCTACAGAAGTTCTTCAACAACTCCTCTTTCTCAGGATCAACCCAACCCAAGAGTCGCAGTCCAGCATTCCGTCCAAGCAGCAGTTCTCTCCAAACTCCACGTCCCGTAGGCCCGTCCGGTGGGACAAATCCTGCTGTCTCCCTCAACTGCTACAGCTGTGGGGAAAAGGGTCATTTTGCCTATCGCTGCCCGCAGCGACAGACCACTCTAGTGAAATTCAACCTAGGGACCACTCCTACCCGAGGCCAAGCATCAGCGCCCAGCAAAGGGAATCAGACCCCTCAATCCAACAGGACTGCATCAACTCCGAACCGTGGAAGGGTCAACCATATCTCAGTGGAGGAGGCTCAGAAGGCTGTCGGAGTCCTGATGGGTACGTTCTCTGTCAAAACAATACCTGCACAAGTTCTCTTTGATTCTGGGGCTTCACATTCATTTATATCCAAGGGGTATGCTGATAAACTGAGGTTACCTGTCTATCCTCTAAAGAAACGACTGGTACTTAACTCACCAGCTGGTATAATCACTGCTACCCTAGTATGTCCTGGGGTAGAAGTTACTATGGAGAAGTGTGATTTTCAAGCAGACTTGATAGTAGTTAGCTCCCAGACCCTGGATATTATATTAGGAATGGATTGGTTAGCTAGACACCAAGGAGTCATAGAGTGTGCCACCAGGACAGTGAAACTGACCAAGTGTCCCGGAATGACTATAAATGTAAAAGTGGACTGACCATACTGGTGGGGATGTGCAGTATATTATTGTGAAGACATACCCCTAGAAGGAATGGTAGTAGTGTAGGACTATCTTGAAGTATTTCCCAAAGAACTGCCAGGCATGCCCCCTGATAGAGACCTGGAGTTTGTTATCAACCTGAAGCCGGGAGCTGCTCCAGTTTCCAAGCGGCCGTATAGGATGACAGTAGAAGAGTTGGAAGAATTGAAGAAACAACTTCAGGAACTGCAGGAAAAAGGATTCATCAGACCTAGTTTCTCACCTTGGGGATCTCCGGTATTATTCGTAAAGAAGAAAGATGTCACTGCTAGGATGTGTGTGGATTACCGAGCCCTGAATGAGATGACCATCAAGAATAAGTACCCCCTTCCCAGAATTGATGATTTGTTTGATCAACTTGGTGGAGCGACCGTATTCTCCAAAATAGATCTGAGGTCGGGCTATCATCAGCTAAAAATTAGAGCTGAGGATATACCCAAGACCGCTTTTACCACTAGATATGGACTGTATGAGTTTACGGTCATGTCTTTTGGTCTAACAAATGCCCCAGCCTACTTTATGAACCTCATGAACAAGGTGTTCATGGAGTATCTGAACAAGTTTGTAGTGGTGTTCATTGATGATATCCTTATTTACTCCAAGAATGCGGAAGAGCATGCTGAACATCTACGCCTAGTATTGGAGAAGCTAAAGGAGCATAAGTTGTACGCCAAGTATAGCAAATGTGAATTCTGGCTAAGTGATATCAGCTTCTTGGGGCATATAGTGTCAGCAGGAGGAATATATGTTGACCCTGCCAAAATAGCAGCAGTAATGGAATGGAAGCAGCCCACCTCTGTCACGGAAGTGAGGAGTTTTCTTGGATTGGCAGGGTACTATAGAAGGTTTATAGAGGGATTTTCCCGAATTGCCAGGCCAATGACACAGCTACTCAAGAAGGAGCAGAAGTTTGAATGGACAAGGCCTGTGAAGAAAGTTTTCAGGAGTTGAAAAAGAGATTGACTACCACTCCTGTGCTAGTCCTACCAGATGTACATAAAGATTTTGAGATATATTGTGATGCCTCACATCAAGGGCTTGGATGCGTACTGATGCAAGGAGGCAGAGTTGTGGCATATGCATCCAGACAGCTTCGGCCTCATGAAGCAAATTAGCCAACCCATGACTTGGAATTAGCTTCAGTGGTGCATGCCCTAAAGATTTTGAGGCATTATCTGATTGGCAACCATTGTGATATATACACAGATCACAAGAGCCTTAAGTACTTCTTTACACAGTCACACCTTAACCTGAGGCAGCGAAGATGGTTGGAATTGATTAAAGATTACGACCTAAGTGTCCACTACCACCTAGGAAAAACTAATGTGGTAGCAGATGCTTTAAGCCGTAAGGCTTATTGCAATAACCTCATGGTTCAAGAACAGCAACCCGAGCTATACAAGGAGTTAATGGCATTGAACTTGGAGATAGTAGAGGAAGGCACCTTAGCCGCAATGGAAGTGCAACCAAGTATAGAAGAGAAGATCATAGCTGCACAAAAGGACTCAACTGCCTTAAGGATGAAGAGACTGATGGAAGAAGGGAAGGCTCCCAAGATGACTGTGGATCAACAAGGTGTGCTGAGATATGGGACATGTATCTTTGTACCTCATCAGAAGGACCTCAAAGACCTGATACTCAGAGAAGCTCATAGCTCTGCGTATTCCCTCCACCCTGAGAGTACCAAGATGTACCAGGATTTGAAGCAATGTTATTGGTGGCCACGAATGAAGAGGGACATAGCAGAACATGTGGCATGTTGTGATGTATGTCAGAGAGTGAAAGCTGAACACCAGAGACCAGCAGGATTGCTACAGCCATTGCAGATACCTCAGTGGAAGTGGGAAGAAGTCGGAATGGACTTTATCACAGGACATCCACGAACCAAATCAGGATACGACTCCATATGGGTTGTAATTGACAGGTTGACCAAGGTCGCACATTTTATCCCTGCTAAGACAACCTACAAAGGAGACAAGCTGGCAGAACTGTATATGTCCCGCATCGTGTGCTTGCATGGTGTACCAAAACGGATAGTCTCAGATCGAGGTTCTCAGTTTACCTCGCATTTCTAGGCTAGCCTACATGAAGCCCTCGGTACTCATTTGGATTTTAGTACCACCTACCACCCCCAGACGGATGGTCAAACAGAGAGAGTAAATCAGATATTGGAAGACATGCTTCAGGCATGTGCTTTGGATTTCTCAAAGGATTGGGATAAGTGTTTGCCATATGCTGAGTTTGCTTACAACAACAGGTACCAAGCTAGTCTTAAGATGTCACCATTGGAAGCTTTATATGGAAGAAAATGCCGAACCCCTCTCCATTGGTCAGAAGTAGGGGAAAGCTACATTTTTGGGCCAGACACACTAAAACAGGTTGAAGAAAAAGTTCACATGATCAGAGATCGATTATTAGCCGCCCAGTCCAGGCAGAAGAGCTATGCAGACAAGAGAAGAAGACCGTTGAGTTTTGAGATAGGGGACTATGTTTACCTGAAAGTATCACCTTTGCGAGGAGTTAAGCGATTTAAGGTCAAGGGCATGCTTACCCCACGATATGTTGGACCATTTCCAATTGTGGCAAAGAAAGAACAAGTTGCCTACCAGCTAGAACTACCCCCGAATCTATCTGATGTACACGACGTTTTCCATGTATCCCAACTCAAGAAGTGTCTACGAGTACCGGAAGACCAAGCTCCGTTGGAGGCAATCGAGCTCGAAGATGATTTGACCTACAAAGAGTGTCCGATTAAAATCTTGGACTCCATAGAGAAGAAGACAAGAAACCAAACCATTCGAGTATGCAGAGTGCAATAGAGTCATCATTCGAAGAAAGAAGCCACCTGGGAGCGCGAAGATCAACTACGCAAAGATTATCCCAAGTTGTTCACTAGCTAGACTGAATCTCAGGGTCGAGATTCTTTTTTAGTAGGGCTACACTTGCTAAAGCTTCCACCACTATGGGATGCGACAATCCCTCCAAAGGCCCCCTCTTGCACTGTCATGCCAATTACCCTTCGTTTCGCACATGTGCACACCATTGGCCCATCTCATACTGAGTTGAAATAAATTAGTTGGTTAAGTCGTACTCATTATAGACTTGTAGTTATACTATTTTACATTAGAAGGTCATTACAAGATTTAATCCTTCAAATCATTTAGGCGGTTCTACCACATTTTGTCGCCCTCGTGAATCAAATGCACTAACATATCTTACCATCCGCCTAAGTTTTTAAGCAAGTTAGGCATTTTAGGAACATAAAATAATACGTTTCAATATACTAGTTACTTTCCATTAGCAACCGTCCAAATCAATATTTCATGCATGAAAAATTGATGCCAGGGAAATCAATGCCCCCGAATATCTAAGCTGAACTAAGCATGTGTCTTTAAGTAGGGACTTATTTCTAGATTAATAATTATTAATCTTAAGGTGACAAGGGGGTGGAGGTCAAAGTCAACGAGTTGTTTATTCAAGCATACAGTATAGATTTAACTAAGATCTACTATGAATATAAATTGCATAATGAAAATTGAAGCATGCATTATACTAATTTAAATTAAAATATTTTGAAGAAAATGTAGGAGCAAAATAATTAAAGTGATGACTCACCTGCTTCGCACGCAGTAGGATCTTGAAAAAATTCTTGAGCTTGTTCGAACTGCTGTTTTTCGGCGTCTTCATACTCTATTGGAGTGGTCGCATTGAATAATGTGCATGAGAGAACAACCAATAAATTCGTACTCTATTAGAGTGGTCACATCGTATAACATGAATGAGAGAACAACCAATAAATACAGGTAAAAATTCAATTGAACTGCAAATTGAACAAGAACAGTATTAAGAAAAAGATCTTGATTTTAGAAAATTTTAGAAACAAGTTTTGTAAAATTTAGAGCTACGGTGAGTGAGAGCAAGTCAATTGAAGTTTGAAATAGATTTAAATCGAGAAAATAAAAGAAGAGAGAGAATACTCTCGCTGACCGTGGGGCCATGATAAAAATCTGAATTAATTTTCTTATGAAATGATATACCGAGAATGACAAGTGGGGTCAGGTTACTGTGGCTACAGTAAGTGGGGCCCGCTGTTAGTGTCCATCGCTTTCGACCGGCCTGACAGCGTATTAAGGGGCCTTGGGGCCCACTGGCCGGTGGAACAATTGGGCTATTAAAGGTTTATGGCCCACAAGTCAGTAGGTATTTAAAGAAAACTAAAGAGGTTCATTAGTCTTAAACTAATCTCATGGATTAACCTGAATTACTATGCTACAGTGCATCTTCCTCCTCCTGTCGGTGGCGCGGCTCATCGCCGTCGGTAGGGACCTCAGCAGCTCGGTAGCATTAGCAAAATGGTCTCCATGACCATGCGCGCACCCCTCCACGAGTTGGCGCGAGCTAATTCGTCCTCGCGTTTCGCCGGCGGCGAGCCGAGCGGAGGCGGGAACAGGGGACGGAGCAAACCGGCGACTCGAGGCACTAGAACTTGATTCCTTTTAATGAGAGAACCTACGGGTGGCTACAAACTCACCTGTGCTATTGGCAGTGGTTGGGAGGGTGTGGAGGAGGCTGTCATCGGGGAGCCGGTCGGCGGCGGGATAGCTGTTGTGCGGGGCTTGACGGAGGGAACGAAGAAGTGCGGCGAGGTCGGGGTTGTCCTTAGGGGAGCTCGGCAATGCTCTTGTTGCTCGAAATCGGACGGAGGAGCTTCGGCGCTCGGAACCAACTACGGCGGCGCTTCGCCGGAAATGAGGGATGAAGGGGGAGGCTTGGGGCGCTAGAGCTCGATTGAAGGCTAAGGGTGCTGGGTGAGGATGCTAGGAGGAGGGCACTGGGCTTTATAGCAGCGGAGGAGAGGTGTGGTGCCGTCGCGCAGTGATGGCATTGCTTCGGTCGGGGTAACGGCGTCTGCGAGGAACCGAGAAAAAGGTGACCGGAGATTGGCGTTGCGCTTCCTCGGTTGGATACTCGGGCACACACTTCAAAGCGGGGCAGGCATGCTCAGATGTGATGGGACGAGGCAGCTCCGACCTGAGGCTGAGATGGTGCGCGACGAAAGGGGAAAAGGGAGAGGCGACACTGGGCGCAGAGGAGCGGCGATGGGATGGCGGGGGCTGACACAAAGCTGGGATTCCGGGGGCTGTGCGCTGAAGCGACCACCTTGCGGCGAGGGCTACTACGGCCTGGCCGCCTGGGCGTGCCCCGGGCGCGCTGGCCGTCGCGGGCCATACTCGGTCGGTCCAGAGGTCGGATGGGCCGGGCTCAAGAGAGGGAAGAGCGTAGCTGGGCCGGGCCAGGCCCAGGGAGGAAACGCATTTGAAAATTTTTCGGTGGATTTTGAATTCTGCCCAGAAGTTTGTGTTTGAACTGTTTGGTTTGAAAATTAAAACTTAGGTTCAAGCATGCGCAATCTCAACATGGAAATGGGATGTTACAAGTAATGCTTGTGTTTTGGTGGGCATGCGAGCGTATATAGTGATTCCCTAGTGGATAGTCTTGTACGAGCGACATCATGTAACTTAGCGATAGAGTATGATGTTGTGTTCTTGAAAATATCCTTTTTCCCAACAACCTTGCAGTACTGTATTATTCATATAAGTGATTGAACATTCAAGACAGAAATTGCGCCCTCTTTGTGGTGTTACAAGCTTCACTTCCACAGTTCCTCTTTGATGCTTTTGAGGGCATTGTTACAGACTTTGGGTGTGTTTGGTTGAGCTGTGGCTTCTGTAAAAGCTGCTGTGAGCTGTGGGCTGTGAAAAAGCTGCTGTGGATTATGGGCTGTGAGAAAGCTGAAAGCCATTTGGTTGAACAACTGTGGCTTCTGAAAAAGCTGTTGTCAGCAGCCCCACATGTCATTCATGACCCCACATGTCAGTCTCTTCTCTCTTCCACACGAAGCTTCCCGGTCATCCAGCCATCCCGCGCGCTACGGCTGGTCCCGCCACGGCGCCGACAGTGAGGCTCGCCACCATCCCGCGCGCCGTCAGCTGGTCCCGCCACGGCGGCACACGCCCCGCGCCGCGCGCTTCACCCTCCTCGGAGTCGCCGTCCAGGCAGACGGCCGCCTCCGCTTCCTCCTCGTGCTCGTGGTCGTGGCCCTCGCTGGCCCTGAGGTGCGCGAGGGAGCGCCGCCGGCCTTGGAGGAGCGGGAGGGAGCGCCGCCGCTGGCCCCGAGGTGCGCGAGGGAGCGCAGCCGCCAGCCCCTGTTTCTCACGCGGATGGGGAAGGGATCGGGAAAAACGAATCGGTACGCATCATAACCAGTGGCAGGTGGGTAATTTTCATGAAAACTTTGATCCCATAGCCACTGAAAGCAGGTCTCTAGGTGCTGTGAAATTTGTACTAGGGAAAAGCTGCTTTCTTTGTAGAACCTAGGAGGAAGTCTGTCCCTTTGGTTGGCTTTTGGCTTTTTTGGAAGCAAAAGTAGGTTGGGAAGCCCAACCAAAGACACCCTTTACTTACTCATGTATGCAACTTGTGTCGATATTGTATGCCTGCATGCATGAAAGATCCGCTCTTTCATTGCCCCATATTTGTACTAACAAGTTGCCGGTCCTTTTCTCCCTTCTATATTTGCTCTTCCGCGCATTTCTTTTTTCTAATCATCGCAAGAATCTAGTGCTCCATGTCCACCATTGGAGGATACAAAGTTGTCGAGAGTACTTGTTAATAGGAACATGATAATATATCTATGTTCATTGCTAATTGTTTAGATTACTTGGGAAAAGAAACCAAAACTAGTTGTCTGGCCAGTATTTTATACTTTTCCCAAGTAGAAGTTTCTTTTCCAAGAAAGAGATTACTAGGGATCTATGGACATGGCCAGTCTTTCCTAAGAGCAAGTATTATAAGAGGTTGTAAGCTGACTGTATGCTGAGGTGGAGGAGAGAGAGGAGGAGAGAGAAGAGAGGTGGGCTGTAAGCTTACAGCTAGCTGAAGCACAAGAACCAAGAAACTTTGTGAGAGGAAGGGGTAGATCATACAGCCTTCAGCTGGCTGTAACTACTATATGAGTAGGCTGATAAGTGGGTTGTAAGTATCCATACAGCCAGCTGAAGGCTGTATTATAAGACTTGCTCTAAGAACAAATACACATCTCGTGCCCAATTGATCGAATAAATGCGGGTACTTGCGAAACTGACGAAAGAGGAGTCATGACTCATTAATTAATTGTAGCAACTAGGCAAGCCCCGTCTTTCAATTGGACTGGGCTGAAAGGTAAGGGGATTGATGAACGGGGTTTAGGCCATGCATGGTTGAAACTTTTGCAGAAAGTTTCAGAAAAGCAGTCTTACGTTAACGTGAACAAAACATGGTAAGTTCATGCTCTCTTTTTTTCTTTGCTTTCTTTTTGAGACTCCAGTAGATGCCATCCAATATTGTATGTCACCTGTCACACATCTAATCAATACACAGCCGCAAAACGGGATTTGTTCATTCTAGGTAATAACTAGCGCAACATTAGTCTATGTAGACTTGTAGAGACATTGGCATTTGGCAATATGAGATCAGATACTGAAAAAAAATCTAAAATAGCAAACCCTACTTACAGTTAATGGGACCTCTTGTCATCTGGAGGAAAAAAATTAAACCATCATTTTACCAGCTAGAGCCATTCATTGATATCAGCATATATATAAGCTAGCTAGATATTATTTTCTGAGAAAAAGGATAGCTCATTTCATCATGCTATAGCTTGTTTGCATGGATAAATGGATTGATGGACACCAGATGGGCACACTCACTTTACCTTTCATTTTACTTTAATCCCTCATTCGTTCGATCTTAATTGCTCATGTGGCCGAAGAATCACAATGCCGAGACATGAAAGAAAACAATGCTTTTGCCCCAAATGCTTCAATTAACCGGAAGATGCTTTCACCATAACTGAAAATAGTTCAAGATAGACGATTCTAGGAAAAGAGCTATGAACGATAGGGCATTAGTTTGTATGACAAGCTACAATTTAATAGTCCAATCGCGATGAGAGGCGAGCAAAATTCCAGACCAGTATCTACTATTTCCTCAGACCAGCAATATAAAGTAGTTTAGAATTTGTGCGATCAAGATTTTAAAACAATGATCACTAATATATTTTAAAGTACACAAATTGACTACATAAAAATAATGTCATTGAATTTATATTACAAAATACTTTCATAACTAGTAAGGTGGCCCATATATTTGTGCTGCTAGATTTGTTTCAAAGTTTGTAGTACCAAACAGTACAACTTAGATGCTTGAAAATATATTTATTTGTAGGCTATTTAAATTTCAAGACATCATAAACATATGACAATACAGAAGCTTGAAGGAAAATACAACCGAGGAACGTGATTGAAGTATGAGCTTTAATTGAAGAAAATCATTGAGTACAATAAGTTGTTTGGGTTCTTAGAAACGTAACCATTTTTCATCATGTATGGATTATGTAGCTGCATGCTCCCATTTTTCCCCCATTAATTACTCTGTTCTAAAATTATGTATACAATAAATTATGTTTTTAGTTTATATGATATTAGAGTGCCTTGCCCAAGCATACACTGATGAACCATGGATGATCTACCTTGAACTTAACTTCTCTCACACGACGGCCACATGCCCCACCAAATTGTATATCTTCTATCCCGTCTCTCCACCATAGCTTTTCTACTTCAACCTCCAACAACAAGCCTAATCTTGGTCGATCCCTCTCAGTTGCTACCCTTTCCAATGTAATACTCTACTACATAATTATCTTTCATTTCTCTCTAATTATTGCTTAATACTGATTCTTGCAACATAAAACACACATACACATGCAGCCGTCATTGATACCTATCGGAGACACCCATCACGCTCTCTCTAGTGGCCCCAACCTATTCCCTACAGCCGCGCCATCTCTACCTCGAGCTCTTTGCTCCTTCGCTTATGTACGTCTATGCTTCTATTCATATGAATGCATGTATGTATATACACATGCATGATGCTATACGTGATCGATGTCCTCTTCTCCCACATCGAGCGCTTCTCTTCTTCAACATTGACCAACTCAATGTCGTGGCTTCCTCACTAACGATGGTGACCTCCTATCTTTACTGATGCTAGCATGTCTGCTTTAATCATTGTCTAACGAACCTTCTTGCCATCACTAATGATGTCGTGCCCTTCATCGGCAATGCCACACTCCTAGCTACCCAATAGCCTCATATCATCCACAGCCAGTCTTCAATGCAAAGCTTCATCTCCTCTCTGCCATAGCTTCCCCATCATCGAGCTTCTTTGGCCTCTACTTCAACAAAGCCAATGCTCACTGCTCATCATAGCAATCTGTAGCACCTTCAACTCTAGTCTTTCTCTTCCACGGCTCTGGCCAAAAACACGACATTGTCCTCTGGCGAATTGATAAGGTAAGCAACATGACATCGTCCTTGTCCCCGTCATTGCCACCTTGCCTTTTCACTTCCCGTGGATCGATGACTTCTTATATGACAGATCGATGCCATTAATTGCACTCTCTTTCATGGTCTCTTCTAACACCATTCATGCTATTCTCATTATAACCTTTTTTTATTCAAAATTTCATTTATTTTTTTATTAGAGTCCATATACAAATTAAATTTCTAAATTTACATATTTGTTTTTTCTGAATTTTAGTTATTTTAGGATTTTATTTTGATATTTGTATCAAAGTCAAATTACAATTTTTCTCAAATTTTAACTTTTTTTTGGAGTTTGCATACAAATCCGATTCCTAATTTTTCTTTAATTTTATTCTGAATGACATTTATTTAGGGATTTTACTTTCAAATTCATATCAAAATCAAATTACTAACTTTATTTTATTTTTATTCTGAATTACATTTATTTAAGGATTTTACTTAGGAATGTGTATGGAAATAAATTTATTCCTAATTTTAGTCGTTTTACATATTTTACTTTGAAGTACATATGGAAATCAAATCACAAATTTTATTTTATTGTTTATTTTGAATTTCAATTATTTTGTTGTAATTCATATGCAAATCCAATTGGTAATTTTTCATTAAAATTTTTATTCTGAATTACAATTATTTTGGGTTTTTGCTTTGGAATTCGTATCGAAATCAAACTTTTAATTTTATTTTGTTTTTATTCCAAATTATATTTATGTAATGATTTTACTTAGGAATTTGTACATAAATGGACTTATATTTTGGAACGCATGGAGTATATGATACTGTTCTGTTATTTGTAGATTCTCTATTTATTTTAAGTATGTTAATGTTTGCTACCAGTACACAAACAAAAAGAGCTGGGTTGTGCGGAAGGATCGCCTGCTTGCACCACCGCCTCCTCCTCTCTGTGCCACTTCCGCAAGGTCCATGTCCCACCACCGCCAGCCTGCGTCCTCGCTACAACGTTGCCGCTGCCACCTTCCTGCTACACGATCACCTTTATTGCAGCGGGCACCCACACAGTTGAACGACCACAAAGTCGTTTACGACCACGCCTCGTCGCAGCAAGTTGAACGACCATGAAGTCGTTTATGACCATGCCTTGTCACAGGAAGTTGATAGTCGATAGTCGAAAGTCTCGGTTACAACTTACGACTTACAATCTCTGACTTGTGACTTACGACTTCTGATCTCCGACCTCCGACTTATGACTTCCAACTACCTCAAACACTTGGGGATACACGCGTGATGCTGAGGGGAGACGCAAGGGTTTGTGCTGCTCAACTTACTGCAACTTTTCTGAGGACTCTTATTTAAGCATCAATGAGTACAGATCATGGCCAACATGGCCCCTCCTAAACGCACGTCATGACTACATGATTTGTGCAATCCCATGACCAGCCATGATGTACGATCACTAACTAAAACCGAAAAAGAAGAGAACATTCCCTCGTGAATGAGCACACGTTGAACGTCTTGACGTGCACGAGCAGAGGGCCATGCCCAACTACTGGACCTATTACCGACAACTTGATGAACATCCTAATAATCTCCCCTTGATCTAGTTGCCCTTCAAGTTTATGACTCCAATCTTCTTGCGTAGACTCTGAAGCTTCATCCGCCCAAGAGGTTTCGTCAGCAACTCTGCCAATTGCTCATCTGACTTGATGTAGTCAATGAAGTCCTTGCCATTTTCAACACATTCCTTGATGAAATGGTAACGCGTCTCAATGTTCTTGCTCCGGCCATGGTACACCAGATTTTTGCATAGCTGAATTGCAGACTTGTTGTCTAACAGCAGAGTTGCCACTGTTGCTTCCACATTAAATAGGTTGTTGAGTAACTCCCTAAGCCAAATCCCTTAGCATGCTGCCATTGAGGCAGCGACATACTCGGCCTTGCAAAATGACAGAGCGATGATCCTCTGCTTCTGTGATTGCCAGCTCACTGGGCTTCCCCCCAATGAAGAAGATCATGCCGGAGGTACTCTTCCAGTCATCGACACCCCTGGCCATGTCAACATCGCTGTACCCAATGAGCTTGGCCGCCATTGTACCTCTTGCATACTAGCACCCGTAGTCGATTGTCCCTACCACATAGTGCAGCAGGTGCTTCACGGCGCTGAGGTGCTTGGTGGTCGATGACTCCACGAACCGACTTACATAGCCAACAGTAAACACAATGTCTGACCTTGTGTATCAGATAGCGTATGCCTCCGATGATGTCACGACTCCATTAGCACATGGGCGGAGTTGCAACTGCTCATACCGGCCTTCTCCAGTAGCTTGGCCATGTAGCTTGCTTGAGATAGAGTGATCTTACCCTCACTCTACGTTACCTTGATTCCAAGATAATAGCTAAGCGAGCCGAGGTCACTCATCTTGAACTCGGCTTCCATCTAGGCTTTGAATCGATCGATCTCTTCCAGATGGGCACCGATCACCACCATGTCATCGACATACACACCCACGAGCAGACGTGAGTCGCCAATTCCTCAAGTGTACATGACGTGCTCAGACGAAGTTCGCTTGAAGCCGAGGAAGGTCAGCGTGCTGTCGAGCTTGGCATTCTAGGCCCTTGGCACCTGTTGAAGCCTGTAGAGAGCCTTACGCAGGCGTAGGGGCCGTGCCACGTACACCTCCTCCGTGAGGTCACCATTGAGGAAGGCAAACTTCATGTTGAGGTGATGTACTGGCCATCCCTCATTGGCAGCCATCGCCACGAGTGCTCGTATAGAATCAAGGTGCGCCATAAGTGTGAACACCTTGTTGAAATCTACATCGGCATGTTGAACATATCCCTTGGCCACCAGACACACCCTGCGCTTCACGATCTCACCGCTGACATCCTTCTTTAGCTTAAACACCACTTAAGAACAATTGGGTGTTTTCAGGCTGGAAGGTCGACGAGGTCCCTTGCCCGGTTCTCCTTGATGGAGTTCATCTCTTCCTGCTTCACCATCCGCCATCCTTGGTCAGCTTAAGCCTCGATGACAGAGGCTGGCTCTTCCATCATTAGCATGTGTAATTCATCAAGGTCGAGCTCACGTGGAGGGGCATCGTTGATGTAGTCTTGCACCATACAAAACCTTTGAGGAGCTCCTTCGTCATCAGGGTCGATGTTCGATGGAATGGTCCATGGTGGGGATGCAAATTTGCCCGTGGTCATACCGATGCCTGAGGTCAGAGCAGTGTAGTGCTCACCCATTGCCGTGGTCAAACTGTAGAGCTCACCCATTGCCGTGGTCGAACTGGAGTGCTCACCCATTGCCATGGTCGAACTGGTGATGCCGGTACCTTCAAGTCTTGCCACCAGTACAGAGTAGGCCACGGTGAAGTCATCGTGGCTACTGGCTTGTTCGGAGTGCTCCCAGTCCTAGCTTCTCCCCTCATCGAAGACAATGTCCCTAGAGAGGTGCACTCAGCCAGATGAGGGGTCAAACATCTGGTACACCTTAGAGCGATCGTCATAGTCGATGAACACCATGGGAGCACTCCTGTTGTCCAGCTTGCCGGTGTGTGGCTACATGGCTTTCACATGTCCTATGCAGCCAAAAGTTCAGAGGAAGTGCATGGCTGGCTTCACACCAAACCAGGCTTCATAGAGGGTCTTCCCACTCACACAATTTATGAGAGAGCGGTTCAGGACATAGACAGCCGTTGTTACATCATCTCTCCAGAATTGTCAGGAACCCTTCGGTCCTTGAGGATGCACCTCGCCATTGCCATCACCATATGATTCCAGTGCTCAACAACACCATTTTTTTGGGGTGAGTACAGTGCCGTGAGCTGCCAGTGTACCCCTTGCTCGGTACGGTTCTCAGTGAAGTCCACAGAGGTGAACTCTCCCCCACGGTCGGTGTGAAGCGCATGCAGCTTGCGGCTGGTCTCGGTCTCAACCGCGGCTTGGAACTTCTTGATCGCGCCTTCGGCCTCATCCTTGCCTTGGAGGAGAATGAGCCACATGTAACGATGAGAGACCATGTGGTTGTGACCCCATGTTTGTGATGAGTAATTGACTCGTGTATTAGGAAGTTTGAGTATGATTTGGATGCTTTGTGCTTAGTATCTTCTATTAATGCAAACGTTGATTAAAATATGTCGAGCGGTGCTATGTGATATGTTTCTTGTCTGTGATAGCTGCAGGACATCGAGGCGGAGTCGTGGCGAGGCACGGGATGACCGAACTAGGCACAGGCGGTGCTAAGGTCGGAGCGGTCGGGTTGTGCCAAAGACGGCGAGGACTCGAGGTGGTTGCGAGGATTGGATGGCAAGAAATGTGAAAGCTTCCCGAAAGGTATAGGAGGGGCATTTTGGTAAATACACAGGGCTGCACAAAAGGAAGCGGATTGGGTTTTGGAGTTAGCGAGTAAAGGCTATTGTAAACCCGTTAGTGGAGACTATAAAAGGAGAGGGGTAGGCATGAGAGAACTTGAGGGAGTTGTGTGTTTGTCTCTCCAAGTCTGTGTGTGAGGAGGTTTTCTGGTTGTTGCTCTCCTTGTATGAGTCTTTTCTTCTTTTTATGGAGTGAGTTGGTAGAGCAGATGGCTTTGTGTGATGTGCTCAGTTTCTCTTGCGTGAGTTTCTCAGTTGGCAGAGATGGTTGTAAACCTTCTTACTTAATCATGTATGTCTCTGTATTTATTTCAAGATATCTTTTGTTGAGTCATTCTGAGCCTTTGAGCTTTTCTTTTTCTCTCCATGTCTGAGAGTTCTTGGGTTAGTTTTCTTCCTGCGTGAGTTGGATCTAAGTGAACACAAGTGCTCATGTATCTTTGGTTGTATGTGTTAAAGATCTTTCAATATCAATCATTCAGCGTTGTTCCTCATTTGAGTTTTTTTGTCTTTATAGTGTGGTTGTTTTGGTTGTCTGTGTTTGGTTTATCTCCTCTTTTCAGTCTCTCAAGCCGGCTCTTGATTTTTACTCTTGGATGATGTTTCTTGCTTGAGGAGGTTCAGTTCCTGTCCTGCTTTGGACGTGGAGAAGTTTCAAGGTCAAATGATCATTTCATTCCCAGAGAGCAAAATGATAAATCGAAGAGTACTTCCGTTTTTCAGTTGTGCTTCTCAAGTTCATATGGCTGTTCTTCAACTGTGCCGTGTCAACTGATAAAAAAAATCAGAAGAATTTTTTGGTGGGTGAAGCCGCCTGTTCATGCACTTCTTCTATTCTTTAGCTGCTTTGTGTTCTCCTGCCACCTGACCTCTCTTCCTCTTTTCTGCTTTTCTATTTTTGCATCTTTCTTTCTGTTGGTCTTCTCCATGCTTTTGATCTTTTCTTTTCGGGTAAAGTAGTTTCTACTTCTGTCTTTCCAACCGTGAAATACTTTTGTTCTAAAGTTGGCATTCGGTTTGTTTTTTTTCCCTTCCTGATAGTTCTTCAGCAAAAATATTTGGCCTGTTGTGCAGCCTTCCCTTCTGTGTCCGACAGCAAGTTGGCTTGTTTTTTGTTCGGCTTTCTTCAAAAGCGGCTGCTGCACTTTTGGTTGGACTTTTTTGTGCTCCCTGGTTTGCTTCTATTGATTTCGGTTGAGTCTTCAATCTTCGAGTTTTTCAGCTCTCAGACAATCAAGATGGCAGCACGTTATCATCTATTTTCTTCGGATAGCTCAGTCTGCAGTCCTCTTATCTTTTCAGTTTTTATGGTTTTGTTTGCTTTCGGCAGCGAGTCTTTTGTGTTTCTTGTTAAGTCTGGCTGAAGACTTCAAGTGGGACTTTTCTTCTTTTGGTTAGACTGATTGTTTTTCTATATTTTGTGCCGACAGCTGCTTCATGATTTTTATTCGGCTCTAGTTCAACAGCATGAATAGTCACTATTTTATCTTGTTTTCAGCAGTATGTCACATGTGAGCTTACTTGATATTTGGAGCAAGTCTGTTTTATGATTTACAGTACATTCAGTTTTCGGCAAAGTAGTCTTAGACTTCCAGTGAGCAGATTTACTCAGTCTTCATAGCTTCTATAGTGCTATCGGAGACGAAAATTGACTGTGAGTACTTGGGGCGAATTTGAAGGCACCATTCACCCCCCTCTGTTGCTGTTTCCGATCCTTCAAACGACTCGTGTCATCCATGAGCAAGAGGAAATAGTGCTTTCCTCCGTGTGTCGCCAGTATGACGGGTCTGCACAGGTCACTGTCACTAAGTCTAGGTGGTCAATGGCACGGTGCTTGGCCTCCCAAGGAAAAGGAGCGCGCCTTTGTTTGCTAACGAGGCACCCATCATAGATTTGATCAACATGGTTCACGTGAGGAAGTCCACACACCATGCCTGTGGCCGACATCTTCTGGAGCACATCAAAATTGAGGTGCCCAAAGCGGGCATGCCAGAGCCACGCCTCATCATCAACCTGCAAGCTCAGACAGACCGGCTGTACCATGCCCAGAGCGATCTTGTATAGCCGATTTGGTGATCTCTTCACTTTGGCGATGAGATTGCATTGTCGATGATGGACCGCGGCCCCTTGCTAGGCCCGTAGCACCTCCGGCTGAGGAACAAAGTCTGTCAACGTCGGTCGCGCGGCCTCCGCAGCAATCATTCCCAGGGCGCCAGCTGTCGACGCCGCCCCCGGAGCGTCTCTGTCCCTTGAGGGTTGCCCATGGCCAGGGGACCGTTCCTCCGCTAATGGTAAAAGACACCAGTCAGAGAGCTCTAGGGAAGCCATCACGATAGTACAGAGGAATCAAACTTACCCTCCGCATCACAAGGAACTGCGAGAACACCAGCGTCGCCCGGGGTGGCCGGTTCCTCGGGCTGGATGGCCTCTGTGTCGTAGTCATCCCCCCTAACCCTGCCGACCTCCATGGCAAACCCCGCCACTGGCCGGGAAGGCGATCCCTTGAGCCGGATTGCCTCCTCATCGGACTAAGGATCCTCTGCGACCCCGATCGCCACGCCAAACCTCCTCTCCGACTGAGAGGACGACCGCATCCGCGGCCGCTTCACTTTCGAAGACCGTGGCGAGGATTCCTCAGCCTCCGCAACCGGCGCAGGTGAGGATTCTTCGCCCTCCTGGTCGTCTGCGCCGCCCCCTGGACCGCCCAGGGACTCCTCGCCTGCAGCCGCCTCCTCAGCCCCGGCCTCAAGGTCCGAATCAGCATACTTCACCGAGTTGGAGGTGGCGGCCGTCGCATCCTCAGCTCTGGCAGAGTTGATAGGAGCGACGACCACCGGACTAGATACGGCCGCGGGGAACCGGGCCCTTCGCCGGGAGGATGACCCCTTCCCCTTGTCATCACCGTCGCGGCGACGAGCCCGGCCAGAGGTCGAAGCAGCGCGCTCCGGCACGAGCATGCCCAGAGCCTCGCACACGCAGTTTATCCACCCTAGCTTCGCTTCCTTGGCCGCATACGGCCCGAAGAACATGGCCACTGCACGTTCCATGTCCTCTAGGACAAACGCTACAAGCAAGGTCAAGCGGAGTCAAAAGGGGGGAAAACGCTACAAATGCTACAAGGGAAAAAGGAAGGCGCCACTGCAAAACTTACGACGGTTGGAGGGCCTCGGCAGCGAGAACACGGACGGTCGGATGCCGTCGCACTGGAGGCCTCCGGGCTGTATGCGCCTCCCATCGGCAAGTGGTGACACACTGCACGTGACGAACTCCTCAGCGAGATCGCACATGTTGAACCGGGTGGTGATTCCCACAAGTCTTCGCGCTCTCCGCCTATCCTCGTCGTCGATCGGGACGCTCGGTGAGGTGTTGAATGACACCGGCTGACCTGTGCACTCGAAGCCGCTGCCGCTCTTCACGCGGTGGTAGAACCACCGTCTCATCCAGTTCAGTTCCCACTTCGTCCGGGTCAAGTTGGCAGGGAAAATCTCCCCGCACTGCGACTGCAGGACAAAATTAACACTGCCAAAGTTCGAAAATGTCCCTCCTTCTAGCCTCTTCGGCTGGCACCGCGCGTCATGAAGGAACGCGAACAGCGAGGCACTAGGTCAACACGCCTCCGTCCGCAGCACCTAGCTGTAAACAGAAAGGTGGGCTAATGTGTTCGGGGTCGAATGCGCCAGTTGCAGCCCGAAGGTCCACAAGACAACGCCGATGATCATGGCTGCTGGGATTTGAAGACCGGCTTCAAGATATGCGGCGAAGATGATCGCCTCCGACTTCTCTGGGTGTGGCTTTGTCTCATCGCTGGCAGGCAGGCGTACCTCGCGGCGGTCCGACAGCTTCCCTTCACGTAGTAGCATTCGGATCGTCTCCTCCATCGCGAGGGTTAGGCCCAGGACGCGGGAGCACGGACCCTCCATCTTCTCGTCCGCTACCCACCGCTTGTTCACTAGCGATGGCTCATGCCCTTCTAGCATGTATGCCACCTCGATCGATGACGACCGTCTGGAGGCGCCACCGCCGACCCGGTGAGCACGTTCTTCGCCGTGAGCCATTGTCCTCCGATGGCTAAACGGCGAGAAGTACAGCATCTCCGGTGAGTGGCGGCCGCAAAGGAGGCGAGAGCACGGTGCACAAGTTAAGGGGAGCAAGGAAACAGGAAGCAAGTGAAGGAGAGCGTCGGCTCGAGGCTAAGGGGAGTATATAAAGCCCCTCACCTCCCCCACGACTGGTAAACCACTCACCTCCCCCACGATCGGGAAACATAATTGGCGGGAGCCGGCAAATTTGGTCACGGTGGCGGTCAGCGGCGATCGCAGGCGGTGGCGAAACAGGGGAGGAGTGGCTACCGTAGTGCATGGCACCAGAGTTTAATTGAACGAGAGGGAAGCATCTAGGCGAGCTCAGGAAGCTACCTCGAGGGTCGGCACGGCTCGGGAGTGGCGGTGGCGAGTGGCAGCATGCGATGGCGACGGGCGGGGGAAGGCGCACGGTGCGGGCTCAGCTCGGGCGGCGAGAGGTCTGGCCGAGGAGGGGAACAGCATCGCGGTGCTCCGAGGGTGCTTCGGTGGGGATGAATCGGACCACAATGGCGCCAATCGGCGGATTGCTCATCGGCCGGCTTTGGGAAAGAAAGCGTCGCCGACGGGATGTGGTGCATGGGAGGCCAATTGCTTTGAGTATGAGAGGGAGTGGAGTGTGGCGAAGCTACCGGAAGCAAGAGCGAGGTTTTATAGCCACGGAAAAGTGGCGGCGATAGGAGGGCAGTTAGGCGATCAACGCAATGGCGTGGCGGCAGCATTGCTACATCATTCGGGATGAGACTACGGCTCAAGGCCTGGGCGTTTTTGCCTGGTGATGCCAGCACAGTGACAACGCATGATCCGAGGCGGATGCGACGGTAGCAGGAGCACTGGGGGCGGTGCGACCGACGCGGTGGTCGGGGCGATGCGACGGTGGCACTGTACATGACGCTATGAAGGTCCTGTGGCTGACTTCAACAGCATGGCGCGGTGGTAGGTGGTGACTAGCGGACCTTGCGAGGCGTGGCGGGGAGGCGAGCTACGGCGGTGTTGGCGAGGCAAGGCTTTGGCCTTGCCGAAGCTAGCGGAGGGGGAGGGGGAAAGAAATGGGCCGGCTCGACCAAGCCGAAAATTTTTTCTTCTTCCGAAAAATAAATAAAATTACTAGGCCCAAAGCGAAATTTCAAGTTTTGATTCAAATTATACCCTTCCCCTTTTTGTATTTTTCCTACCCTATTTGATGGATCATCTTTTCATATTTGATTCCAAATTATAATTTCTATTATTTTCACATTTCCCTCATGACTTTCTATTAGTTTTGTTTTTCATGATTTTCTTCAACTGTTGGAACCTCAACCAAAATCCAAAGAAAATCCATTAAAGTCCAAATATCGAGAAGATACATTTCAAAATATTTCAAGGGCTACACATTTCCCAGAATTCAAAATTTCAGAATGTTACAGCTCCTCCATGAGCATAGCTCTGATCCTTACCATTGACCATGATTGACTCTGAGCTTTCCTACATATCTAATGATAAAGAAATCATTTCAAGACACAAGTTTTTCACAACTTAACCTACGTTGCCAAAACATGGTTCATTCAACATTAATGCACTGATGAAACATATATCAAATCATCTCAAAACCAAAATTTAAGAGATGAACTGCAGGGTGGTCTGACCGCCAACTAGAAACCAGTCAGATCGGTTGAACACTATGCAAAAGACCCTATCTGGCATAATGTAGCCATCATTGAAAGCCTGGTCATATCGCTTAGCGATCTGATCGCCACAGTCATACCACCCATTGATCTAACCAGCAACAAGCCAGCGGTCAGACCGGCGGTTAGCCAGCGGTCAGACCGGTTTGCCTGGCAACAAATCTGACAAAAATACAAACTTTGCAAGTTCAAATTTTAGCTCCATAAACTTGGCAATAGTTCATCACAATATTCTCCTAAACTCTCTCACATGGTCTCTAACATTCAAGTCACAAATGATATGGCGATGAATTTTCTTTTCCATAAATAACCATGTTCATTAGTGGTAAAAATAAGCGTCGCTACTAATAAGTGCATTTGAGACGAACGTATCATATAGGGATAAAATCATAAAAGCATGCCCGTATGAATATCAATAGCGTATATATGCAGATCTCTTTCAAGCCAAAATGTTGAATTAATACCCATGAATTCGAATTACTAGATTGATTCATGACACAAGGCTCCGGATGCATGGATCTAAAGGAAGCATGAAATTTAATTAGGATGATTAACGACGTCGGGAACTGTAGTTGGGAAGGAAAAGAAATTGAAGAGTTCTCGCTGAAGCTACCACCATGGATATGAGGTCTGAGGGAAACCTTAGACAAACCTTTTTCCATATATATTGAGATTTGCTCAGCATGCACGTACTACGATGCTGTCTCCATGATTTATCAGATACCATCTTTTTTTCCCTTTTTTTGCTTGTGGTTTCTAATACTAGTATCTCAAGGGATTCTATTGATTTATTAAACTAAAGAAATATATGACTGGGAAATAATTTATATTTATCTAGCCATGAAAGGAAGAATTGTGTGGTTGTGCAGTCTTTGCATGTGATCCACGTAACTAAAGTGTCTCATGGACATAAAGCAATGAATCAAACGAGGCGTTTCTTAGGAATTATTCCTTGTCAAAAATAACTGTCAGTTCACTGCAGTCGAGCTATTTTAATTTTAATCAACAATATCTCTATAAATATTTCGGTCCTTCGTATGAAAATGATATAGTAGATTTGTCCCAACAAATAATTTCACATATGGCATCATAGTTTTATTATGTTTACGAATATATTGCAACAGAAATTGGTGTTGAAAGCCATATTTTTGGAGACCATGTAAATGTTTGAAACTACACTTGTTTGTGACTAGACAGAGTACCAGTTTAGCCTAAAAAAATGGTGTGAACCATTGGGACTTTGGCCAATGATATACATAGCTTTTATTTAACTTGGTTGTATGAAATTAAGTGATATGAATATATTTACTGAAGAGAGAGTAGTAAAAATATGTAACATTAATGATGTACTTTTGATGATAAATCTGTTAATATCATTTTTATGTGGCTAATCTAAATACTTTTTATACTAGTTGTCAAAGTTTAAAATGTTTGACCACACAGCACCTATTAAATTTTCACTAAGCCGTTGGATCTGTACAAAGACCCAATCTGTTTAATTTTCTCCAAAAGATGTTTGGACATCTAAATATCTAATACTAATAAGGTATCCGTGCATTACAATGGTGTCCTAAAAAAGATAAGAGATATAATCAAATGTGAGGTTATGGATTTATCTCATGCCTCATGCTATGTGAAAGTTTTTGCTCAACAGGGTGTTTTGCAAAACACAAGACAAATTACCTTGTGCTAAGTGTTTAATCAAAAAATTAAAAGTAAGGTTTCATTTATATTTTTCTAATTTCTGCAAGAATATTTGAACTATTTTTTGCGGCACTTCTGTGTTCAAAGCAGACCTTAAAAATTTTCACTGAAAAACAATTGGCATACTTGGCCTACACTATTCGTGATGGGTCATATCTCATTCTTATGTGAGGGCGATGGGAAGAAGGTGGTGAACGAATAAACTCTCATTTTATATTAGTAGAGATATAGTTAGCACCTTAATTTTCAACATGCATCCAACGCCTACATAAGGGACCTAATGCCCCCCCTCCCAACTCACTCCAAGAACCAGGGCAACGTAAACCACCACACCGCCAAGCTAGCTAGCTAGCCAAGAACAACATATGGCCAAATCATCAGCTTCAACCATTGCTGTGATCACCATAGCCGTCCTCCTGTTGGTCACGCAAGCCCTGCCGATGGTTCACTGCGCGAGGGGTGGAGCCATCATGGTGCCTCGCACGTCGCCGGCGGCAAACGGCGGCAACTTCACCGGCGTCGAGCTCACTGTCATGGAGACAAGTCCCGGCCATAGCCCCGGCACCGGTCACCCAGGCGGTGAAGATGGTCAATAAAGACGGAAGAGCAGTTGGAGTACCGAACTACCGATCGACTTTGGTATGTCTGTCATGATCAACACAGACGCATGCAGTATGATACAGACCGTACGTCGTCGTTGCACTATATAGTCTGCACGATGAATAAAAACTCTCTCGGCTTTGGTGCCAGGACGAGGCAAAGTTTGTATGTTGCGTATTTGTTTGCTTGCAGTTCATGATCATCTTTTATAGCTAAGATGATTACCGTAAAGTACAATTTGGTGGTGTGATAATACAGCTGAATATTGAGCTGAACAGCTAATTAATTGATTGCAATATGCGCTCTTTTATCTGTTCTCTCTTGGAGACAACTATCAAAGTTGGCGACACGCACCCCTACTCATATACAACACAAGATCCGCAACAAGCTAACCAACAAAAATTGAGGAAGTCGAGCAGCAACCTCACGGAAAAAATCTGTAGGACTACTCTATTTCTCTATTTATACGCTCAGAAACACATTCTTATAGGTACAGCCGCCGGATTATATCGGAGTTTATAAGATACGATACGAGAATGCACGGTATCAAGAACGAATAAGATTAATCTCGTAGGGAGAATCAAAATAACAACGTTAAAGCAACCACAATGAGAGAGAAAAGTTTTGGCAAAGCCAAACGTAAATTATTTAAGCACAACTTCAAAATAGTACAACGGATTCTCGCTTACTCACAACCCTCTCGAATCTTTTAAGACACTTAGATTTTTATTCTATATAAGAATCTAGTGCTAAACAATATCATAGTCTCTAAAGGCGAAAATACTCACGCATTTGAGATTGTATTACGAGCCAATGTCTTATATAGAGTACAAGAGATAAGACGGTTTCCAAACAAACCGAATCAATGCCAAAAAGGAATCCTACAAATCTAGGAAACACACTAGGAAAATTATCTTCTATAGTGCAGATATTCAGATCTTGATTAGCTATAGTCGTATGACTGATCATGGTCGTTACGGCCACTCGGTGCTTACAACCACGCCACTCAGCCATGGTCGTATGCTCGTGCCGTGGTCGTATGACCGACCATAGTTGTTACAACCACTCGATGCATACGACCACCTGTGTAGCCTAATAATCTTGATTGGTCGTGGTCATATGGCTGACTATGGTCGTTACGACCGCTCGGTGCTTACGACCACGCTACTCAGCCATGGTCATATGACCGTGCCATGGTTGTATGACCGACCATGGTTGTTACGATCACTCATTACTTACGACCACCTATGTAGTCTAACACACCCCCAGCGGTCGGAGCGGGAGCACAGCAGACGTTCAAGCTGGAGCAGAACTCGTTGAAGACAGTCAAGGTTGGCACATGCATGACGCAGACATTGCCGAAGCAACCCGTTTGCACACAAAATGGAGATTGATCTCAACTTGTTTCGTGCGTTGATGCTGAACGAGGTTGGTGGAGAGGTAGACGGTGCTGATGTTGTCGTAGTACACCATGGTGGCGTTCTGGAGGGGCCAATGGACCTCATGGAGGAGTTGGTGCATCCAACAAGTCTCAGCGATAGCACAGTACTCAGCTTCGGCGCTCGAGCGAGAGACAGTCTACTAGCGCTTGGAGGACCACGACACTAGACTGTCACTAAGGAAGGCATCGTAGCCTGAGGTAAACTTGTGTGTGTCGGGGCAGCCAGCCCAGTCAGCGTCGGTGTAGGCCATGAGTGACATGGGCGATGAGCAGTGCAACTAAAGATCGAAGTCGACGGTTCCTTGGAGATACCGGAGAATCTGCTTGACCGCACTGAGGTGCGGTTCGTGAAGGTCATGCATGTGCAAGCAGACCTGCTGTACGGCGTATGTCATGTCTGGCCTGGTAAAGGTTAAGTACTGGAGTGCCCCAACGAGACTTCAATACTCAGTGGAGCTGTCGACGGGTGAGCCAGCGGAGGAGAGCTTGGACTGCATGTCAACAGGTGTACTGCAAGGGTTGCAGTTGCTCATGCCAGCACAGTCCAGAATGTTGAGGATGTACTGTCGTTGGGACAATACCATGCCGTGGGTAGAGCAAGACATCGAGGAAAAAGTGTAGAGCACTGGGGTCCTTGAGGGAGAACTCGTGCTGCAGCACCGTGATAGTCCATCGTAGAAGCTCATCAGTCGATGCAGCGAGGACGATGTCATCGACATGGAGGAGGTAGATGACGTTGGACCTGCAAGTGGGGATGAACAAGGATGGGTCGGCATGTGACTCGACGAAGCCAAGGCTGAGGAGGTGTGAGGTGAACTGGCTAAACCAGGCCCACGGTGCTTGCTTGAGGCCTAGAGCAACTTGTTTAGGCAGGAAACATGAGTCAGCACAAAGAGGTCGATGAAGCCGGAGGGCTGCTCGCAGTAGACCATCTCGGAGAGGGTGCCATGGAGGAAGTCATTGTTGACGTCGAGCTGTTGCACCGACCAGTCCAAGGCAACAGCGATGGAGAGGACTATGTGCACAATGGCTGGTTTAACAACAGGGCTGAAGGTCTCACCGTAGTGAATATCAGCTTGTCGAGAGAAGCCACGAAGCACCCATCAAGCTTTGTAGCAGTCAAGCAAACTGTCAGGCTTATACTTGTGCTGATATATCCACTTGTCGGACACAACATTAGCACCCAGTGAGTGGGGAACAAGATCCCATGTCTTGTTTGCCTAGAGTGTAGAGAACTCATCGACCATGATGGCATGCCAGTTGGCATCCATGAGAGCACCGCAGTAGCTCTTAGGAAGAGCAGAGACGACCGCAGCGTGAAGATTAAGCTGGTCGACCAGCTTAAAATTACCATTCATGCCATGTGTGAGCATCTGGTGATAATCGAGTGGTGCGAGTGGAGCAGCGGGTGCCGACGCTGTGGGAGGTGCAGCAGCAAGCCCGGCAGGAGGTGCGGCAGTGGGCACGTCAGAAGGATGCGTGGATGCGGGAGGGACGTGCACGTGAGGAAGCACAGGCATGGGTGCAAGTTTGACTATCGGCTGGGGAGCAGTAGGAGCAGGGGGTGCACAGGTCGAGTGCTGGATAACCAACATGGGAGTATGGAATGAGACCTCATCCAAGAAAGAGAGATCATCGGGAAAGAGGGTGGTGCTTGTTGCGAAAGGAAAAGTAGACTTGTCAAACATGACGTGGTGTGAGATGATGATGCGGCTGGAGGCAAGGTCAAGGCACTCATATCCTTTATTATTGGAAGCATAGCCTAGAAACACACATGCGACGAAACAAGGAGCAAGTTTGTGCGCGGCGATGGAAAATAAGTTGCGATAGCAAAGACAACCAAAAACATGAAGATCGGCAAATGGGGGGTGTGCCGAGAAGAACCTGATGTGGGGTTTTATGTTTGAGAGTTTTGGTGGGATTTAGGCTAAGAAGATGAGTGGCTGCATGGAGAGCCTTGACCTAATAGACGGGAGGCATGCTTGCTTGAAACAGGAGGGAGCGCACCATGTTGTTGATGATACAGATCACATGCTCGGCTTTGCTATTTTGCTGAGATGTGTGGGGACAAGACAAGAGGAGAAGAACACCGATATGAAGAAAGTGAAGGCAGGTGACAGTGGTGTCAAATTCGCCACCATTGTCACATTGAAGGGATTTGACAGAGGTGCCGACCTGGGTGAATGCATAGGCAAAGAAATTAGTGAGCGTGGAGAGAACATCAGACTTGAGGCATAGGGGAATGTCCACAAGTAGTGGGAGAAGTCATCAAGAACGACAAGGTAATACTTGTAACCAGAGACACTAGGGAGAGGTGATGTCCAAAGATCACAACATATGAGTTCAAAAGCGCGGTGGCACACGAAGTTGAAGTAGCAAAAGGCAAGCAGGCATTTTTGCTGAGTTGACAAGGATGACAAATGGATTCAGTAGATAAGTTTTTATTACATGGAATAGAAAAGGCACGTGCTAAGTGGGACAAAGCTTGATTGCTAAGATAACCTAAGCATTGATGCCACAAGGTCGAAGGCGATGCTATGACTGAGAGGGCATGTGCAGCAGGGGATGTGTAGGATCGGATATGGCAACAAAGGGGGGTGAATGGTGTCTCTTTAAAATTTGCCCCTCAAAGTATCCACAACAAGTTTCACTTCAATAGATATTAGAAGCTATGAAAAGAAAGAGGTCATGCTCTCTGGAAAATCAGAGAAAATCGGCGGACAAAACAACAAATAGAACCTAAAGGCACATCAGAGGAACCAAGCCAGGGCGGTCAGACCGCAGTGCTTTGGGCGGTCTGACCGCTGGCACTCGGCCGGTCTGACCGCCCCTAATCGGCCGGTCTGACTGCCGTTAGGTGGCCGGTCTGACCGCCCCTACCCGGCCGGTCTGACCGCCGTTAGGAGCCTGGTCTGACCACCATACACGGACCGGTCAGACCGGCCCAAACCCTAGAACTCGGGTTTCTTGGCTGAAAGCAGGGCTGATTTTTACACAACTTCAAAAGGCAGAGAAATTGAAGAATTCTTCGGTTCTTTTTAGACTAGCTCAAGAAGACTTTAAACTAAATAGCAAAAGGGCCTTAGGAAACATAGGATTCAACCAAAAAGGGCAGGGAATCAAGATTTGAGCAAAATCTGAAAAATGAAATGAGAGAGAGTCCAATTTTCAGATTTCTCATGATTCTTCCATCCTTTGCACATGAAACTTTGAAATACTCCTGGGAATGACTTCAGGGTACACATGCACAAATCTTAAGCCATCTCCCAAGGCGAAATCAAGAGAGCCAAGATGCCCCTGACATCAAACCCTAATTTTGCATAAACAGAGGAAATTGGGTATGAGCTGAAAAGAGTGATTCTTTGATTCTTCCATGAGGCTCTTGGGAATCTATCTGACCAAATGATCTTGAGGCATATTCCCATCACAGAGCAAACCACTTGGCAAGAAATTAATCAAGAATTCATCTCTCAAACACAAGAAGTGAAAATAGCCAAGCGAACAGGAAAAATACAGAGAGCACAAGAAATCAGTCCATCTCAAATAAAATCATCTCAGATTGATATTGAGGAAGAGAGATGAATGATTACAATAGGGAAACAACATTCCTTCCCCATACACAGTTGGGAAGGAAAATCACTACATGCTTCACACACGAGAGCACACTCTCTACTCCTACTGCTCACTTGAGCTCTCTCTACAGAATGCTCACCTCAAGCACACTCAACTCATTTCTTTCTCACTTGGCTGAGCTACTCCCTGCTGCCTCCCTCTCCACATTCTAAAGGCAAAAGCTCTCCCCAAAGAAGAAATACAAGAAGTGGCTTGCACTATCCACTCCATTGCTCCATACACACAAGAGGCAAGGGTCAAAGTCAACATGACCAGGATTTGGAGGGAAAACCAGCCCCTCCTCTCATTGCTTGAGTCAAATCTCCAATTTGCCCCTCAAGCGCCTTCCCGGAAGCTTCCCGCGTCTGGTACCTTGACCGTCTGGACCTCGACTGCTCCATGAGTCTAGTCCGGTCCGCTTCGTTGTACACAACCGCACCTGGCATCCTGACCGTCTGGACCTCCGACTCCTCCCTGAGCCTAGTCCCGATCCACTCACCGCTGCCCGTCGTGTCCACCCGACTCCGACTGAGACCTCCGACTCCACCTGAGTCTAGTCTTGGTCTGTTCCGTCGCACATGACCACAACCGACACCCAACCGTCTGGAGCTCCGACTCCTCCCTGAGCCTAGTCCCGGTCTGCTCGTCGTCGCCCATCATGTCCTCCGGCGGTAGCTCCAGTTCCTCGTCTCCCGACTCGTAACCACCTCACCAGCCTCGATCATCTTCGGCATCACCGACCGTCTGAACCTCAACACCTCCTGTGCCTAGTCCCGGTCCTTCTCGCCTCATCATGACCTAGCTCCGAAGTCCTGCAGTCACACAGACAAGCAAACCATCACATAGCACCGCACGAAACAGCATAATCAACATTAGCACAAGTAAAGGTACTCAACCCTAGAATACCCAAAACAAACTCAAACTCTCTAAACCAACTGTCAATTACTCATCACAAACATGGGGATACCTCCACATGGTCTCTCAGGATGGCACTTGGAAAGGGTAGAGGTCGCCGCAACTATTGCACCTGATGATCAAGGTCTTAGTGCGAAGATCCTTCACAGAGAGACCAAATGGGTCAAACTCAATAGAACAGTGATTATCGAGAGAAAACTGTCGGACAGAAATAAAATTTTTGATAATATGTGGAGTGACGAGGACATTGTTGAGGTTAAATGAATGAGATGGTGTGGAAAAAGTTGCATAGTCAGTGTGGGTAATGTGAGCGTGGAACCATTACCAACAATGATGTGATGAGGTGCAGCGAAAGATGAAAAGGAGCAGGAAATATTACCCTGATCCGATGTCATGTGCGCGGATGCACCGAAATCCATGTACCATTCAGACGAGGGTGGCAGAGCCAGCGTCATTGTGTTGGAGGCACTCAAGAGCTGGTTCTGGTCAAAAGAGTACGTGGGCAGCAGAGAAGTGCTACCGAGCATGGCCACCTGCCAAGCCGTGCCAAGGTGTCATGGGTGAGGAAGGCGACTATGGCTGGACGGAGGGATGGAAAGCATGCGACATTGTGTTCCATGGATCGAGCCACATCTGAATGGAACTGGCCCAAGGATTCTAAAGAGACGGCCAAGGTGCAGCTCCTTGCTTGGTGCCGCCAGAGGTCGAGCCACCGCCGTTGCCGCTGTTGTGGAGACGGTTGGTGTTGGAGCTACAAGTGTTGGAGGTGCCATTGTTGTATGTGGTGCTGCCATGAGAGTAGTTCCACTGGAACCATTGGAAGCGGTGTTGTTGGCGGTGGACATGCCCTTGGAGTTGCTACTACCACCGGAGGAATTGTGGGTGACGAACATGGTGTAAGATGAGTCAGACGCCATGCCAGTGCTGAGCTCCTTAAGCAACAGAGCAAAGTGCATCTCATTGAAGGATGGAGATGAGGGTGCACATGTGTGCATACCACCAGTGTAGTATGCGCAAAGGTGTTGAGGACAAGGCCTTTGTCCAGGATGGTGGTGCCGATGGCTGTCAGTTCGTCGGCGAGGGACGTTTGTTTGCGACAATAATCTCTAATGGACATTGCACCTTGCATGAGGTTGTAAAACTCTTGTTCGAGAAGGTTGGCATGCGTGTCGGTGTTATCGCAGTAGATGCCTTCGATGGATGCCTAGATGGTGTAGGCGGAGGCAGCAGAGTCCATCACCATGGTGATAATCTCAGAGGAGATGACGTTGTATAGCTAGGAATGGATGAGGGCATCGAGGCGTCATCACTAGGGGTCAGGGTTGGACGTGGATGACAGCGCGATGTGGTCCACAAGAGCATATTTGCAGAGAGCAACTTTGAACAACCCACGCCAGTGCGTGTAGTTCTCGGCGGTGATGTCGAGGGTGATACGAACGAGCGCCTTGACGCTCAAAACCGCGTGGCCTATGCCCATAGCGTGGCCTTGGCGGTAGCATCCTCCTTGGCGATAGCCTAGGCTATGGCGGTGGGGTTGGTCGGGCAATCATGAGAGAGAGGGAGATAGGGGACGGGTGGTGGGATGGTCTCTAAGACAAATACTCACGCACTTGAGATTGTATTACGAGCCAATGGCTTATATAGAGTAGAAGAGATAAGATAGTTTCCAAACAAACCGAATCCATGCCAAAAAAGAATCCTAACAATCTAGGAAACAAACTAGGAAAGTTATCTTCTGTAGTGTAAATATCCGAATCATGATTGGCCATGGTCGTATGACCGACCATGGTCATTACGACCACTCAGTGCTTACGACCATGCCACTTAGCCATGGTTGTATGCCCGTGCCGTGGTCGTATGAAAATCCATAATCATTATGACCACTCAATGCTTACGACCACCTACGTAGCCTAACAATCTCAATTGGCCATGGTCGTATGACCGACTATGGTCATTACAACCACTCGGTGATTACGACCACGCCACTCAGCTGTGGTCATATGACCGACCATGGTCATTACGACTACTCGTTGCTTACGACCACATGTGTAGTCTAACAGTCTCTAATTCTCTCATACACCCTCTACTTTTGGATGAGTTGACTTGATTGTTTTGTTGCTTGGTACCTCTTTATGATCACCCCCTATGGTTTATATAGTCTTTCTAGCCCTTCTCTAATTTAGAGTAGAAATCCTAATCTAAATAGGAGTAGGAGTCATAATCCTGATAGGATTCATCTAGAACTCTTTATAGCACATATTTCCAAATCCTAAAAGACTAGATATGAGTAATCCTAACTCAACAACTTCACCTTGACTCTTATCCATTGAAGTCACCGTTCTCCTCCAAAATTTGTTCCAAATGGGCTCGACCTTTTTTTTCTCCCACCTTTGGGAGTGGCAGCACCGGTGCTCATGCACATCACTGGAATGTGCATGTCAATGTCCATGTCTAGGCTAGCTTGCCTGCACCCTCCATTTGAAAGCCCCTTCATTGTGTAGTTTGGTGAAGCACACCTCCTGTTCCTACAACCTACCATGATATAAGATTGTACTGCCTCCGAGCTCTACCTGCTTATCAATACAGTGTAGTTAGTCCCACCACGTCTTCTTTCTTCCAACAACTTGCACATTCGCCTCTACGTCTGCTAAATTTTGCAACCGTATCTGCAGTTGCATACATAACTGCAAATGAGAACTAAGTACCTACTGTTGACGATACAGTTTTCTTCTCCTGATAAGGATTTTTATCAGATCTCCCATTGATTGTTCTACGTTTAAGATTACCCTTTAATCGGTATCCTTCATTGTTCCAGATACTTTTCATTATTACTTACCCTTTCTAAGTAACTCGTAAGACTCCACCTCTAAGTGGTACCTCACAACCTTCGAGTTCAAGCAACCTCACAAATATTAGATTGTTTTAACATGATAACATACCAAACTCCTATCAATGTGTGATGTGCTCCACCATACATCTTTAATGTAATAGTTCTCACCTTAGTAATTGCATACTCCTAGCAATCCGCTAAATGAACAATTCCATATATCGGGCATAGAGATCCTTTATCAAACATCTCCCACGCTGAATATATATGGAACCAACAGCCTGAATCTAATATCCATCTATGAGAAGTACCTGATTGACTAACGACTAGTACACTCGAATCATCCTTTGCTACCGCCGCTGAGTATGCACCCTTCATTTGCCTCACCAGTCTGACCACCACAGAGGATGCGGTCTAACCTATGTGCACCTAATAGTCTGACCAGTGGCCAGTCTGACCAGCTTGACAACGGCGAATTGATCGGTGGCTGGTTGGACCGAGCTTAGGAGCGATCTGACCTCTCCCCTATTTTCAAGAAAAAAACAATCCAACCAAGACCAAGAATGGTGCAACCCCCCAAAATCCTCAACCAAAAGAAATAAAACTTTGAACACACCTTGCTTAGAGTCTTAGAAACCTATTCCATCCAAAGATCAAATGGGTCCTTGTCAAAGTTCCAACCTTTTCCAAAGAAAAGCAAGATTGCACCAAAATCAGGCAAACTCCAAAATCTTCGGATATGACTTGCTCATGGGTAACGATAGACAAGATGGTTCTAGATGAGTTTTCACATATCACAACAAGTTATTTCTCTCAAAGAATCGAAGCAAAATCGGGCAACTTTGAAATCTTGCAAGATTTAGTGCCTAGATGGATGGGATGGTTGGCTTTCCAACTTTCATTCCCAACCTATTAAATAGATGAGCCAACCAGCCCACATCTAACCTAATGGATACTATCCACTAGCACAATTGGGGAAAACCGTTAACCTCACACAACATTGGTTTTACGAACTTAACTCGTGCACACTTTTCAATGCACATGAGACAACCAGCCTACATCTAACCTAATGGATACTATTCACTAGCATAATTAGGGGAAACCCGTTAACCCCACACATCACGGGTTTTACTAACACACTTAACTCATGCACGCTTTCAAAGCACATGAGGCAAACAGCTCACATCTAACCTAATAGATACTATCCACCAGCACAATTGGGGGAACCTGTTAATCCCACACAATACGGGTTTTACTAAAACACTTAACTCATGCCATGAGTCTGAATCTGCTAAGCTTTTAGCCTTTAATCCACTTGATCTTCTTAGCATCTCCTTGACCTAAACTGCGTTCCCAAGCACTACTCAAGCATCACAGTTTTGATCCAATGAAGTTTCCAATAATTGGTGAACTCAAAATACCCTCGTCTTGACCCAGTCTTCATCTTCCCTTCAAGAAATCACCATGCTCACCACGTGTAGGTGCACCAATCCCCAAATCGTATCAGAGTTTGTAAGATACGACACGAGCATGCACGATATCAAGAATGAAGAAGATGAATCTTATAGAGAGAACCAAAATAATGACATTGAAGCAACCACAATGAAAGAGACAAGATTTGGTGAAGGCAACTGCAAATTCTTTAAATACAATCTCAAAAGAGTACAAGAGATTGTCGATCACTCGCATCATACTCGAATCTTTTAGGATCCTTGAATCTTTGCTCTATACAAAAATCTTGTGCTAAATAATATGGTAGCTTCTAATCCTCTCGTGCACCCTCTGCTTTTGGATGAGTAGTTTTGATTGCTTTGTTGCTTGGTTCCTCTCCATAGTCACCCACAATAGTTTATATAGTTCCTTCTAGCCTTTTTCAATTTAGAGTAGGAATTTTAATCTAAATAGGAGTAAGAGTCATAATCCTAGTAGGATTCATTTAGAACTTTTTATAGAACATCTTTTTAAATCCTAAAAGACTAGATATGAATCACCCTAACTCAACACCCATCAAGCTAGACTTCTTTCAAACCATGACACATGTTAGCACTCATCTTGAAGCATCCATCCTACTAACTACCCTGTTAACAATCGTCTTGTCATTTTCCAATACTAGTACATCATCTTTTCTTCTTCTCTCACATCTTGTTAGGGCTTTGCCGTACCTATGGAGGAGCACAAGGATGTCTTTGCAACCAGGATACAAGATGGTGCCAACTGCCGCATCAACTATCCATCCATCAAGCTTACACTACTATAAAAAGCTTAATACTAGATACCACATCACAGATGATTACCTAAAACCATTAGTATTAAATACAATCATAGACGATTTTAGTTTAGAGACTGTCTGTGTTGCTGTCAACACTAAAAACTATCTGTGAAGAGGTAATATCAAAGACGTTTCATGGTGAAAACCATCTGTGAAGTATCATAGACGGTTATTACCAATAACTGTTTGTGATATTACCAAAATATCACAAGCAGTTTTCTCTTTGAATTGTCTATGATAATTCATAAACGATTTGTATTAAAAACCGTCTGTGATAATTAAGTCATCATCCACTATATTAATTGCGCATAGACCCATCGACCCTTTATCTTAAATTCTATATCTGCTGCTGCATTGAGCTGGAGGCAGGACTTTGAGGTGGCCATTTGGTAAAAGAAGACTATTTTGCAAGAGTGGTTGTGGATCCATTAATTTCTTGACTACCTATGGTTAGTAATTTGTTCCTAATTGCATTATAATTTAGATCTAGCTTTTCGTGAAAGGAGAATTGAAGATAGTTTAGATCTAGCTAGCTTGATATACAGAGAAGATTATTTATATCTACCATGGTTTAGGGTTTAATCAATTCATAGTCTATTTCTACTTAATTCAATTTAATTAATTATTCTTGCTACATATAGCTACTTTATGTATCCTTAAATCATATAAATGGGGGTAAATAGGGGTTCTGATGTCTCATAGAAATTATTTATTACATCAAAATCAAAAGAAACTAATTTGTTATATGTGTAATGTAGGACCGAAGCTGGATGTATGCTGGGAACCATGTGAGTGAAGAGTACATTAATGGCTCGTCTACTTTTACAAGAGCGATCAAGGAGGATACGTTAAATAAGGGGATGGAATATATATATAGCTCAGGTCGAACCGATAGGTGTGCCTTAATCTCACCATGAGAGGAGGCTCAAGGGTATCAGGACCATCAAAAGAAAATCAATCACTCCAGATATGGATGCATATGTTTAAGTCCATTTCACGATCTTGCAACACATGACTGAAGTGTCCCCGTATATCGACCTGCATAAGGATGTGCTTCAGCAATAGAATCTAGAGCGACCGGATGATTGTATCACGAGACAACACAGCAGTCGGTTCAACCAATGGTTGAAGGAGCGACTTGCTAGGAGCTCGTCAAGTGATATGCTGACATAGTTGGCAAAAGGACCAACATTTATAGTTATGATATGGCAAGGATATGACATAAATGGGTACACATTCTATACACAGGCTTAGGATGTAAAGAGCACTAACCAGAACAGTGGTGTCCGCATAGATGTGTTCAGTGCCAATGGATTGAGGAACTCTTACTATGGGTTCATAGAGGAGATTTGGGAGCTCGACTACATGCTTTTCAAGATCCCCTTGTTTCAGTGTCGTTGGGTCCATCTCCCACAGCTGAAGGTCGACAAGTACGGTGTCACTACCGTGGACCTCAAACATGTCAGATACAAAGATGAACCATTCGTACTCGCTAACTAAGTTGTTCAAGTTTTCTATGTAAACGACCAGGCAAATAAGAAGCACCACATAGTACTTCATAGAAAAAGGATGATTGTTAGAGTTGAGAATGTAGTGGATGAGAAAGAATACAAACAATTTGACAAGTTACTCCTTTCAGAAATGGCATAAGGGTCGAGGAAAAACAACATGATGAAACTACCTACATACACATCGATCATCATGAAGCGCTAATTTTTAAAGAAAACAAGCAAATGGAATGATGAATGAAATATTTATGTGTCATATGTTCTGTATTTGCATTTGTGTATATATATATAGGACACTAAAATAGGGCACCATGGTGCCCGGGCACCAAGCCTTTCTGTCCTTATATTGCTTTTAGATGCGTGCAGGTGCAATATATCGGGTAAACCTATTAAGATTCATTAATTCGAAAAGGCATCAATTTGGAAAGGAATCAATCATGGATGGAAAGTATTAATCATGAATGGAAAATTTTAATTATGGAGCTTGGGCACCATGGTGCCCCTGTGATTTAATTTTGGTTCGTGTGTTGATTTGGTTTGATCTAGGTTAGTGCATATATATATATATATATATATATATATATATATATATATGAGAATGTGATATGTGTGTGTGTGTGAATTTGCATTATGTATATGAGAATGTGTGATATATATATATGAATTTGCATTTATCTATATCAGAATGTCTGATGTATAGAGGGAACATCACGGACGGTTTTAAAGTAAAATAATCTGTGATATTTATCATCACAGACGGTTATAAAGTAAAACCGTCTGTGATGTTTTATTATTACAGATAGTTTTACTTGAGAACCATTTGTAATGATAGATACCATAGACGGTTCTTAACTAGAACTGCCTATGATTATTCCCCTATATATATGTATTGCGCACTAGGGTTTGTCCCTACTAACTAACGCTACTCCCCACTAATGTCGTCGCCTCCCCCAAGCCCGTCGCCATCCTCCTCCCCCTACTTCAGCAACACTCTTCCCCTGAGCACGCTGCCTCCCCTGAGGCCAACGCCACCTCCTCGGAGCCCAACACCGCCTCTCCCGAGCTCGTCGCCCTCCTCCTCCACCCCAAGTTTGATGACACCTCCCTGGAGCTCATCGCCGCCTCCCTAGAACCTGTCGCCCTCCTCCTCCCCAACCTCTAGCGGCACTCCTCGCCTGAGCACACCGCCTCCCCCGAGCCCGTCGCTGCCTCCCCTGAGCCCCGCGGCACCGCCCCCGACTCCAGCGCCCCTCCTCCCCCGCATCGTAAACTCAATGGCTTAGATTGCAATTGTGGCTGTGAGTTACTATCATGCTAGTTAATCTTAGTTCCATTATATCTGAAACTCGTAAGTGCTAGCACTATGGGACTTTACATGATAGTTTGTGGGTGCTGTGATTGCTCAATGAAGAATTTGTTCAACGTGAAATTCTTATGTGACAATTTGTGATATTGAGTCAGGTTGTGAGCTGAGTTATTATCTTTACATATTGATTCTTACTAGACATGTTTTTGGTCAGTAAGTCATATATATGAACATCTCTGCTAGAGCAGTTTACTTGACATGCTTTTGGACAGTAAGTTATATATCTAAACATCTCTATTAGAGCAATTTAAGTAAATAGTTTTGATATCTGTCTGTAGTTCATTGTTAAGTTTACTATTGCTTATCTTCAGATATTCGATAAGGTAGTCTAGAGTTCAGAGCCTGACTGATTACAGAAAT